>CAUYSK010006414.1:0-42145 GCA_963575035.1 Avahi laniger
TTTGAGTCTTCATACTTCCAGAGTTCTTTCGCTGGTTCCTTCCCATCTGGATCAGTTGTTCCTTCTTGTCTTTAGATTTTTGTTTGGATAACAACATGCCCTGTCTAGTCTCTGAGTCAGTAGGTGGTGTTTGTGGGTGAGATTCGATCACACCCTTTATGATGAATCAGTTGTTGCAGTAATAGAGTGTGCAGGATGACCTCCCTGTCAGTAGGTGGCGCTTGCAGAGAGGAGTGAGGTGCAGTGCTGTTTTTCATTCCTGTAGTAAGCCCTTGTTCCTCTAGAGAGGCCCTCTTGTTCCTCAGGTGGTGGGTGGGGCTCTGGGACTTCCAGGTGTTTCCTTATTCACCATCTCCGTGGGGGCAGGACCTTGTGTGAGTCTGGGTGGGGCTGGGTTGGGTAAGCCTGCCCTCAGGCTCCACAACTGCTGTTAGCTGGGGTCAAAGGTCTGTTCTTTGCTTCCATGCAAAGCTGCCGGGAGGGGCTGAAATGGCTGTACTCAGCTGAAAGTCTGGGCTTGGGGGGGTGGCTCTGTTCAAGATCCACACTTTTCAGCAGGTCTCGCTCCCCTCCAATTTCCCCCTCTCCGTATTCTCTCCCAGGCCTCTGCCAGCAAGCAGAGCCTCAGGCTGATGGATCTCTCTTGGCTGTGACGTGGGCCGGGAGATTCCCTACCCAGGATCGCAGCCTGAGCTGGGTGCACAGCCCTCTTTTGGGAGGAGAGTTGCCTCTCAAGCCCACTGATCTGCCCCTGAAGGCACACATTGCTCAGTAGGCTCTTTCAAAGATCTCTCTTCTGTGCCCCGGGGCAATGCGATGTGACCTGGGTGTACGGGGTCTGGTCTGCAGACCTGTCCCCTGGGCCCTGGAGATCAATCCCTGACCCTGCCAGGGGGAGGGTTGTTGGTCTTGAATCACCTACAGAGCGCCCAAGCTGGATCTATTTCACTCCATCTCGGAATTTTCCCTGCTCTCCTGGAGTCCCCAGGCAAGCAGCACCTGGGAGAGTTGACGGGTAGGGAACTGGCATTGAGCAGCTCACAGTCTGAGTACCCCTCAGTCTGCTGTAGGGCCCCAAAAGGAAAGGTGTTGTTCCTTGGAAATGCCTCTGTGTGATGGCTAAATTGTCTCTCTGGGCACCCACGGGCAGGGAGAGGGAAGGAGAGAATGGAGCACTATGGCGTCTGCCGATAGACTCGGGTCTGCGCTGGGGAGGTTTCCCTAAGGAGCTGGGAGCCCGGCGCCATGTCCGCAAGAGGCCACTGCTGACTGGCGGCAGCTGTCTCTGGGCTGGTGTCAGCAGGTCTCTCCAGCCGCTCAGGAGCCCACCAGCAGTCCGAGATGAAGGGAGGGGGAAGTTATCTGCTCCACTTACCCCTGTCACTGGTCTCCAAGCCTCTTGGGACTTTTCTCCTTCCAGTTCTCCTCCACAACGACTTCCCGTGGAGTCTCCTGTGTTTTCAGGCACCCTTCC
This sequence comes from Avahi laniger, assembly GCA_963575035.1. NCBI lineage: Eukaryota > Metazoa > Chordata > Mammalia > Primates > Indriidae > Avahi > Avahi laniger. The sequence continues at coordinate 1,475 of CAUYSK010006414.1, forward strand.
TTCTGACACTCACCCGATCTATGTTTCTCTGTTAGTTTATTTTTTTCTCTTTCTTCTAAAATTTGTCTTTTTTGCAGAGACACTCTGACTGGTGGCTTTTCTCCTCCACCATCTTGGCTCCTCCAGTTCATATGTTTTTAGTTGACAACTTAGAGTTATTACATATTCAGGAGCAAGGAGCATACATAAAACCAGGGTTTCAAGATTAGTGTTTCAGAAAAATGTGTTTTGTCAACACTTGATAACTACATTCATCTGATGGTTTCTGTGTCGAGCCATGAATCTGATGTTATTTAGCATTACTTATTGAGATGATACAAAAATGAATAAGAATGAATCCTGAATTGATAGAGGTGGAAAGTATAGAGTATATCACTTGTGTGTTTAAATGTGTATTGCTTCTGGTCAACTTGCAATATTTTTTTTCCCCCTCATCATCTTATTTTCTTGCTTTGTTTAATCTCTGTTCATTCTCTTTTCTTTCCTTAAGTTGATGGTATTTGTCTCAAACTCTTAAATGATTTTGCTTACTGTCAAAGATAAGGCTAAAATGTGAAGTCATTACTTCATTAAAGAACAAATAAACTATTGTTATATTTTTATTTTTAAGAGTTTTGATGCACAATTTACTATCTATCAGAGTGTTCCTGAAAAGATAGTTCATTTACTGTTTTCAATAAATGTAAAGTCTAGTTTGGGACATGAAAATAGATGGGAGAAATTCCATGGTTAAATAATGTCAAAGGAAATGACATAGTATCACTATTATACCCCAGGACAGAGATGGAGCGATCCAAGTGGAGAATAAACTTTCATATAAACATAGTCTCTGAGTCTCTGTGGTAGCCGTTAGCACTGTTTGCCAAATATTCTTGGTTCTCCACAGTCTAGCTTTATGGTAAGAATGAAATTTATGACTTCTTTCTCATTGAGCGAAACTATGTAACCAGTCCTGGTCAATGAGTTGTGAGAGGATGTAACATGGGCCATGTCCATGCCAGAGCATTTAATGCTTGTGTGAAACCCTTTGGGGGCTCTCTTTTCCCTCTGACATGAAGATTTCCAGATTCTGGTTACTCAATTCTGAGCCCCTCAAAAAAATAAAATTAAGCAAAGCATCTCTGTTAACCTGGTATGAGCATGCAGAAGGAAGATGCATTTTGTTTGTTTAAGCCATTGAGGTTTGAGGATTATTTGTTACTGTCTATACTGACTGTTGCTCCTGCTAAGGCTTATTTTGAACCAGTTGATGCCTATCTTTTGGGAGAAATGAGAGAGGGAAATTTGGCAGGGCAGGGAAAATTACAAGGGCAGGGAAAATTGCACAGTTTTATCCCGCATGGAGTCACCCGATTGAAGAAAGGGAAGCTAAAATCCTTTCTGTGTGTATGGGCAAAGGCTGTATCAGCCTAGAAGAATGTGTACTTTTTACTAATTTATCCACCCAGAGCAACTACCTTTTCTAATATGCAAAGTCACTTTATGTGCCAGTGGTCATATTCTATGGGAAGAATATAAAATTGTCTGATTTTGTTAGAACCATGTTAGAGTGTGATAGGGAATAAGCTAGAGTGTTGTACGTGGTGGGGAGGCTTATGGGAGAGGGAATGGAAAGAGGTAATGACAAGAAACACTCAAACTGCGCTTCTTCTGTGCCAGGCACTTGACATATTTTCACTTATTTAAACCTCAAAAAAATGAGGTCAATACTATTATGATAATTAATAATTTAAAATGAAGAAATTGAGGGGAAAAGATTTAGAAAATTTACCCAAAGTCATCGTTAATAAGTGGCAGGAAAGAATTTAAACTAAGACAATCAAACTTCAAAGACTGAATTTATAACCTCTGTACTATGCTGCATCTCAGTTAATGACTATCAGACTAAGGGTATGCTAGATGACTAGATGACTCACTGATTTATTCATTCCAGTGACTTTATTGGGTACCTGTTATGCACCAATCATTCTTTTATTTGCTGGAAATGTAGCATTAAACAAAGCCAATTACTACTTTCACAGATTACATTCTAGAAGAAGATGACTGAGAATAAAAAAAAATAAATTAAGATATAGCATTTGATGGTGTTAACTGTCACAAAGAAAAAGCGAGCAGGGGGATAGAGGAGGGCCCAGGTTAGATAACGTGTTTAGGAGACATTTGAGCAGAGACAGATGGAGGGAGAGAATTATCCTTGTAAATATCTGGGAGAACATTCAGGTCAGGGCAAGCCACGAGTGTGAAGGCTCTGAATGTCAGAGAGGAATCGGTGAGGCTGGAGTAGAGTGAATATCAGGGAGACCTGGAAGAGGTGAGTTCAGAGATGGTTGAGATTTGGGAAGCCAGACAGGAAGGCAAGATCAAGTAGATAACCAATGACTTACTGTGTATTCTCTCAATGTATATTACTGAGAATGTTACAATATATAATATATTACTGGATATTATCAAAAATGGCAATGAGCCTGAGAAAAACTTATTCTGGGAGCTATGTGTAGTTTGGATTTAAGCAGAAATATTTTAGAGGAGCTGGGTACAGTATTCAAGGGAGAGATAACCTGAGCCTCACCATGACAGTGATTGAAAATGGAAAAGGAGACGAAACTCTGTTTCTTTTCCCCGTCTCCTCCTGTAACTCCCCTCCCCCGTAGTTCTGTTTCTCAATGACATGGCTATCCTTCAAATTCCTGGAAGTCATAAGGCTTCCTGCCATAGACAGGCCCTCATTCCATTGTGTTCCCTTTTCCTTCATTCTTTCTGCTTATTTCCTCTTGGCTGTCTTTTGGAATTCCCTAGACTAAGTTGGGCATCACCAATTATAGTATCATATGGCATGAGTCAACTTTATTCCTTCTCAGTTGTGCTCATCACAATTATTAATATAAGTAATTACCTAATGATATCTTTTTTTTTTTCTTTTCCTAATATACTGAGATCTTTAAAGAAAGGGATCAGGTAAGTCTTGTTCACCCTTCAAGTCCCAAGCTTATTACACATGTGAAACTTTAAGAAAAATATATAAAATAAGTAGAATAAGATTTCATCTTTATATTCTCCAATACATACATAATTGTAGTTGAAGGGTGAAAATAATAATTCCATTTAGAGTTTTAAATAGTTGTCAAAATGTTAAAAAGTTTTAAAAGCCAAATGCTTTGTATTGTGCTCTTTCAGAAAGTTAATGATAGTTCTATATGAAACCTCAGCAATCATTAGGTTGACTAATAGAAAACTGTAGATTATATAATATTTTACAAAAGAAGTTAAAATTTCTCTACTCAATGCCCTCAGATCATACTGTAAATCCTAAGCAGTAGAAAAATTAGCAATTTAAAAATATGTTTTTAAAGGAAACCAAGGTCATTCTATGAAAGTGTTGCTTTATTTTTAAGATTCAAACTTGTGAAAAAATTTTAAATTTCTGCATTTAGTAACATCATATAGTTAACTTAGCTGCATTCTATTTTTTAATAAAGGTTAGTGTATTGCTAAATTATATTGCATTATGTTTGATTTCCTCAATCTAAGTATTGAAAATGTTAAAAAAAAAGTTCTAATCACTTTTTTCAAAACAAATTCCCAATTCTTTAGTATTATGCACATGAGAAGTCATTGGAAATATTCATTAATCTAGTATTTTATGATTTTAATTTATAGATGGAATGATAATCGTTTCTGAGTTTTCATATTCAAACCACAAACATAAGCCCTTTTCAGCGGTCACTGGAGGCAAATAATTTAGACTTAATATTTTGCTAAATTAACTACTATGCTGTCTATGTAACTCATTTAAAACATTCACTCTGATACTGTATTATTATTTTTAAGATTTTTGTTTTTAACATAAACCAATTTATTTGGACTAATAGCATGGATATGACGTATTTTGGAGGGTTCTCTTATTTCTTTTAAATTTTTATGTTTCTGACTCCTCTTATTTATTTTTTATTTCTTTTAAATTGATTATATGAAAATACTGGATACTATTGAGAGGGGTTCACTGGTACAATGTTAAATTCAAATAATCATATTACTTTTCTAATTACTTTATTCCCTTCTTTCCAGAAAGGAGTTTGAGGAAACATAAAATCAGCATACTCTCATTAACAAAAGAAATATTCAATATATTAAAACAGTGTTAGTTAGAGAAGAGCAACAAGGGTGACTATAATACAAGAATATTCTCATTACATTCAGGGAATGCATTCATGGAAATAGCAACAGTTATTAAATTTATCTTTTATGGGCCCTTATAACAAAGTCCTAATGGAGATGATTTTCCATTAGCACCATGAAGTCATGACTCGCTTTGCTTAATCCTAAATGAATGCTGTGATATATATATATATATATATATATAGTAATCTTCACAATGTCAAAGAAATTCCACCAATTTCAGTTAAAATGCAAAATATGTCATTGAAAATGTATATAATGTAAATGTGTGGTTTAAAAATAATAATCGATAAGTATCCATGTACATGTCACCCAGCTGGAGAAAGAGTTAAAGGGTGCTGTGAGCCTCTTTCCATCCCAGCTCCCTCTCTCTCACTCACATGGAACCAGCAGTTTGAATTTGGCATAGTCATATTCATTTGATTTTCTTTAAAGTATAGCCATATATATTATAAATGTATTCCTAAAGTAGATATTGCTTAATTTTTCATTTTTTGAACATTTATATTGGATCGTACTGTATTTCTTTTCTGTGACTTACTTTTCTCACAAATATTTAGTGATATATGTAGCTGGTTAGTACTGCATTCTGTTGTATGAATCTAGCACCATTCATTTATCTGTTCAAGTTTCCAAATTTTTTTGCTATTATAAGCAATGTGGCTAAGAACAGTTTGAGCATATCTTGATGTTCATGTGCAATTTCTCTAGCAGACATACTTGAGAGTAGAATTATTAAGTCATAGATCATGTGTCAGTGAAACTTTACAAAATGATGAGAAGTTATTTTCTAAAGTAGTATCAGTTTACATTGCCATCATTCACTAATTTCTGCAAATTCTTGCCAACATGTCAGACTTTTTCTTTAGCAATTATAAAATTGTGATTTTAATTTGTATTTCCTGTATTATTAATGAAACTAAACAACTTTCAATAGGTTTATGTACTCTGTCTTTTTTGTTCTGTAAATTTCTATTCTTGACTGGGGTAGGTAACCTCTAAGATGGGCTTCAGTGATACTTGCCTCGTTGTGTAATCTTCTCCCCTGAATAAAGGTTAGAGCCAGTAATTTGCTTATAACAAATAGAACATGGCAAAAAATGATTAGATATCAGTTCTGAGATTAGGTTACCAAGAGACCATGGCTTCAGCTTGCTGTCTCATCCTTTCACATGCTCACACTGAGGGAAGCCAGAAGCCAGGTTGTGAGTTACCATACCATATGGAGAGGCCCACATGTTAAAGAACTGAGGGAGGCCTCTGGCCAAGAGCTGAAAAAATTGAGGCTCTCGGTCCAATGAGCTGGTAAGAACCATTATATGAGTGAGCATGGCAGTGAGTTTTCCGCTATCAGAGCCTTCAAATGAAACCGCAGCATCTCCTGATACTTTGATGCAGCTTTGTGAGAGACCCTGGGTCAGAAGTACCCAGCTAAGCCTTATCCGAATTCCTGACCCACAGAAACTGAGATAAATGTTTGCTGATTTATAGTTGCTAAGTTTGGGGGTAATATTGTTATCTAGCAAGTACGTAATTAATACAGTGAATTTTGAGGCTCTTTCTTAATGACTTCATAAGGATTCTTCACATATTCTGGATGTAATCATTGTCAGTTCTATCTGTTGCACTAATTTTTTCCAAAACTGAAATTGTAACACCTTTTCTATTTTATCTTTTTTTTTTTTTTTTTGAGACAGAGTCTCACTCTTTTTGCCCGGGCTAGAATGCCGTGGCGTCAGCCTAGCTCACAGCAACCTCAAACTACTGGGCTCAAGCAATCCTTCTGCCTCAGCCTCCCGAGTAGCTGGGACTACAGGCACGCGCCACCATGCCCAGCTAATTTTTTCTATATATTTTTAGTTGTCCAGATAATTTCTTTCTATTCTTTTTCTTTAGTAGAGACGGGGTCTCCACTTGCTCAGGCTGGTTTCGAACTCCTGAGTTCAAACAATCTGCCCACCTCGGCCTCCCAGAGTACTAGGATTACAGGCGTGAGCCACCGCGCCTGGCCTCTATTTTATCTTTTGAAGAAAGACTTTTGATAAAAGATGAAAGACTCTATTTTTTATATATATTCATATGCATGTTTAGGTATATTTATATAACAGATATATTAGATATATTATATATCTGATATATAAAGATATATGTATATATCTTTACTTATATATCTCTTTACCCATCAAAATTCATTTGCATCACCATGAACAGCAACCATTTTGCATTACCATGGGAAGGAAACAAGTGACACCAGTGAACTCAACATAAATTAAATCTCTGCAGAGAAATAAGCCATCTAAAGATTACCAGACATGCACACAATTATGGAATTAGACAATTTCCAGAAGATTGACTACACAATGTCCAGCATCTCATTGAAATGACATCTAATAGTCTCTTTTGTAACATTTAAAAAGTCGTCCTCAATTTTTCCTGGCAGTCACTCCCCCACCTTGTGATCATAAATAATGTCTCTCTCAAGATTATTCTTATTCATGAAAAGGCTTTCCCGTTTACGTGTGTGGTGATTATTTACATAAGTGCAGCAAAAGTAGTAATTAGCTATGTAGGCCTCCTTTAGTTGCTTTGCAAATGCATTGGCATGCAGTGTTGAACAATCACTAAAGCCACTGAATTAACATGTTTGGAAGTTTTCACAGGAAATCTCACATTGAACTTTTAAAAGCCTCTAGTTTGTGTATTGCAAGGCTGGTAAACTAAACCTCCAAAAACTTTCTTCACTGGACATCACCTGTAGCATCTATAAATTTGAAGGAATTTTCCTCTTTTTGAGGTTCCCAAAATTTGCTAAGTCTACTAGTCTGACAGGAGCTGACCTTCCTTATTACCTATAAGATTGGGAACCTGTTAGTCGGGAATATCAGTATTTCTGGGAGATTATTTTAGACCCTGTCTCTATGTATAAAGTCAATCTTATTCTTTAATAGTGCCTTGTCATAACTGAATGAAAATTAGTCTCAAATATGCCACTGAAGGTAAGATCTTCGTTACATAATCACTTTGTGTAATTCTATTCTGATAAAAAGAACAGATTCTACTTGCACCTATGCAAATGACTCTGTTGCCATGAAAAAAATAAGAAGGATATTCAGTAAGAGTTTCTGAACTCTGGGGTTTCACTGAGAACCAGATAACACTTTAAAATGTTTTATTTCAGTTTACAAAAGCAATCGATTAACTAAAGGGTCAGAAATACTTTAAGAAGAGAAAGTTTTCCTCATATTGCCATAAAAATTTAGAGCACTAAAATAACATCAATAATATTTCAAACAACCATGGTAAAAAAAAATTTCTAGTTAGTTCAGTGAGTGCTACTTAATTAATTCTTGTTTGCTGAATTTGGTTCAGCAGTCTGATTTCATGAAGACTTTTACCCCTGGATTGGAAATTGTCCTGGAAATTCTCACTGAGTCCGGTAGTATGGTCTGAAAGATATCTAAGCAATGTCAGCTCTGGAGCTTATACTGGAGTCTATTCTTTGACATATGAATTGCTTGGAGTACAGTAGTACTCCTATTTCTATGGGGGTCATTCCAAGACACCCAGGGATACTTGAAACCACAGAAAGTATTGAACCCCGAAAATGTTGTTTTTTTCTTATTGAGTAGAGAACTTTCACATTTTCACTTAAAAGAAACTCTTTACGGCTTCTGTTTTGTGTATCTGAACTGACAGCATCACTACCCTTGGGCTTTGGGGCCATTATTAAGTGAAATAAGGGTTACCTGAACATAACTACTGCCATGCCATGGCAGTCAGTCCGATACTCCAGACATCTGCTATGTGACTAAGGGCAGGTAGCAGGGGCAGTGTGGATCTGCTGGACAATGGCATAATTCATGTACCAGGTGGGAGGAGCTGGACAGTTTGAGATTTCACCACGCTACTCAGAATTGTGCACAATTTAAAACTTACAACTTGTTTATTTATAGAATTTTCCACTTGATAGTTTTGAGCAGTGATTGACCATGGATGACTGAACCCGTGGAAAGTGAACCACAGATGAGGGGACTACTATTTTTACAGACAAAAACTCAGGTCTGTAACTTAAAGCAGAGCCTTCAGAAACAAATTAGAACAGAGATCCCCAAACTTTCCGGCACCGCGGACTGGTTTCATGGAAGACAATTTTTCCACGGTGGGCAGGGGGAGGCGGAGCTCAGCCAGTGCTGTGAGGATGGGGAACAGCTGTAAATAAAGACGACGCTTGGAAGCTTCGCCTGCTGCTCACCTCCTGCTGTGCAGCCCAGTTCCTAACAGGCCATGGACTGGTACCGGTCTGAGGCCGGGGTTTGGGGACTGTAGTATAGAGTTAGAGTATACAAAAAATTGTCTATAGATAATAAATATTTAATGATTGTGGTTCATTTAAAACTGCAACTAGCAATATCGGAATGAAGGACAGTGATATTCTTTAATTGGGTAAAACAAATGGATATTTTATAATGATTTTGACCAGTCTTTCTTCTGAGGGTAAAAACAAAATGCTCAGGAAGGCCATTGAGAAAGCTCCAGGGCTGTCTTACAAGGGTTGCGAATGTAACCCAAGGAAGGCTGAGTGTCTCTTCTGGTTTAACAGCTCTTCCCATGTAGTTCTTACACTGTGGATCTAATTAATAAATGAGGTGCCACGCAATAGGATGGACATATTTGAAACTTGGACTGAGGGGGTCAGGGAGGACAAGGGCAACACACGTAACCTAAACATCTGTACCCCCATATTATGCTGAAATAAAAAAAATGAGGTGTAAATTTAGGTCCAACACTGGGAAAGCAAGTTAAAGTTATTGCAGGGCATTTGGGCATTTTATTAAGATAGATTAGATCATGAGTGCCTGAAAAATGATATTTAACTATCTATTTAATCAAAGTGACATATAACATTTAAAAATAAATATAGGGGAGAATACTATTGTAAGAAACCTTAACTTTTTCACCAGCAAGAAAACTGTTTCTTTTTTGTTAATAGTCAAGGACATGGTAAAGATAACATAAAGTACAAACAATGATTCTTTTAAGAAACAGAATCTCTGTCCTTTCTGTAGATTACCTAGAAACAAAAAGATAACCTTTTATATTTTAGCTAAGGGGTTAGCAAACCTTTTCTGTAAAGAGCAAGGTAGTAAATATTTTAGACTTTACAGGCCATGCAGTGTCCATTGCACTACTCAACTTTGCTATTGTACCATGACAGCATCCATAGATAAGACATAAATGAATGTGTGTGGTTGTGTTTCAAAAAAATGTTATTTACAAATCAAGTGATTGATCAGACTGTTTAAGGTAAAAGCATTAATCAGAAAGCCAAGTGATATAGTTTGGATACTTGTCCCCTCCAAATTTCATGTTGAAATTGGATCCCTAGTGTTAGAGGTGGGGCCTGGTGGGAAGTGTTTGGGTCATGGGGGCAGATCCTTCATGAATGACTTGGTGCTCTCCTGGCCATAATGAATGAGTTCTCACTTTGTTAGTTCACTTGAGAGCTGGCTGCTTAAAACAGTGTGAAGACCCCTTCCTCTCTCTTTCTTGCTCTGTCTCTTGTCATGTGACACGCCTGCTCCCCCTTCACCTCTGCCTTGTTTGGAAGCTCCCTGAAGCCCACACCACAAGCAGATGTTGGAGCCATGCTTCTTGTACAGTCTGCAGAACCGTTAGCTGAATAAACCTCTTTTCTTTATAAATTACCCAGCCTCAGGTATTCTTTTATAGCAACACAAAACAGACTAACACATCAAGGAAGAAAAGCTGTTCAACAAAGAATGAATTTGCTAAAATTATAACACATTTTATAGCTTCTTTTCAGACTCCGGTATTATAACTCAAAACAAATAAATTTATGCCTCAAAGATGTAAACACCCTGTACCATATAAAAACAACAAACAAAAGTATATAAAATAAATTAGTCTAATGATCAGTGTTTCAGTATTTCATCTCATTTAGAAAATAGTTCCATATCTAAGAATCACCTATTAATTTACTCAATTTAACATTAATATAAGATCTGAAAGATTATATTTAAGGTGACACACTATAAATTACTGCTAGTATAAAAAGTTTATAAGCATAATGATTTCATTTAGTTAAAAACAAACTTAGATTTTTCATAATGTTAATATTATGGAGAAGTATTGTTGCTGTCAGTTTATTTAACCTGTAAACCTGTATGCTTAGGATTTTCAGATTAACATTTTCTATGTGATGAAAACTCAAGTAAAACAAAATGTCTGCCTACATAATATTAATACTTAACACTGATAAATCAGGGAAAAGTAAGAGCTGTTTATTTGTAAATAAAAAATTTTACACTAGTCTCATTTTCCAAAATGTTTTTGTGCTAGCATTTACTGTAAGAAAGATTTTTTTAAAAGTCTAGCTCATTTAAAATATTATAAATTTAATTCTTTTATTTTCTGGGAATTTTAAAAATATTTTATTTATATGAGTGTTTATTTATGTCTATAAACCAATCCCAACAGAATTCTTCTAATTTAAGAGATAAAATAATACAGCTGATTAAAAGCTTCCAGAGATAGGAAACAATAAGAGGGAAAGCATTGCTTAAGTATAAATAAAGAAACATATAGACAAACAGATGCAGAGAGAACATATAGCTTTAGTTGTACAATTTCAGCCATAGGCAGGTCAAAAATAAACACAAACATAAAAACACATTGTTCCATACATCAATACATCTGTTCTTCCCAATGGGTGCAGAATTTTTAAATTCATTATTATTATTTATTTTTAGATACATGATCGTGCTATGTTGCCCAGGCTGGTCTCAAACTCCTGGCCTCAAGTGATCATCCCACCTCAGCCTCCCACAGGGCTGGGATTATAGGTGTGGGCTACCACATCTGGCCAGAAGTTTTAAATTAATATGAACTCAAATAGAAAATCAAAAAGACTAAAAGCTAAATTCTCTTGTCTCTCATCCAACAGGGAATAGATGTCTATCTAATTTACCAATATAATCATTAAATGGTTAAATCACGGGTTCACAAACTGTGGTCTCTGGTCTTACTGCCTATTTTTGAATGGTCCACAAAGAAGAGATTTTACATTTTTAAATGGTTGAAAAAAATCAAAACAATAATATTTTAGGACATGAGAAGCATAAGAACTTAATATTTTTGTTCTCTATATAAAGTTTTATTGGACTCAGCCAATAGGTAGATATACAGACTTTATCAGATTCACTAGTTTTCATTTTTCTTCACTTTTTGATGTCAGTGGTCATTTGTAGATATTTTTAAACACATTAACAAATTTTTTTGACACATTCACCATTAAAAGATTGTGTATATTTGCTTTCCCCTTGAATCTCCATTTAGTGATTTTCTTGTAACCAATGGAATATAGTGGAAGTAGTGCTGTGAGACATTCAAAGCTAGGTCAGAAAAATCATGCAGCTTCCTCCTGGCTCTTTTTGGATGCTCACTATAGGGCAATCATTTCCTACCATGAGTGATATAATCTTCCCTTGGGGACATTTGAAAATGTCTGGAGATATGATAATTTGGGTTGCCGCAACTGGGAGAGTGGTGCTACTGCCATCTAGTGGGTAGAGGCAGGGATACTGCTAAACATCCTACAATTTGTCAATAATGCCAAGATTGAGAAACCCTACTCTAAGGGAATCCAGATGCTGTATAACAAGTCTGATTGCTCTGAAACTGCTATGTTGGAGAATCCACTACTACATACTCCAGTCAATTCCCGTAAGAGCTTTCGGTTTTGAGACAGCATCAACTTTTAGCCATATGAGTGAGCTATCTTGAACATTCAGTCCAGTTGAATCTTCAGATTACTATAGCCTCATCTGGCATTTGCTTAAAATGCCTGAGAGACTCCAAGTGAGAAATTCCCAACCAAGTTCTTCCTGAATTCCTGACTCACAAAATTACAAGCAAAATAAAGGTTGCTTAAATTCACTAAGGACTAGGGTAATTTGTTAAATAGCATTAGTCACAGGAACTAATCAATGTTTAAATCTATTTATAGATTAGGTGTTGCATAATAGATATGTCTACCATTCTTTCTTCATTTATTAATTGGAATATTTTTATAAAGGGAAATTTCTCCTGAATGACTACTTGATTACCGTAAAGTACAGTTTGTATAAGAAAATCAGTATAAATGCTTGACTTTAAAATTTAGTAAAACTGCAAAAAAAAATTAAATACAATAAAAGAGGGGGAGAAAAAAAATCTTGAAAGCAAGAAATAGGGGTTGATTGATTATGCTGAACAGTTACATTGACAGCTGACTACTAGACATTGCAATGGAAGGCAGATACTAATGGATGATGGTTTTAATTTGCTGAAAGGAAAGAACTGCCATATTAGAATCTACATCCAGTGAAAACATTAAAGAATGTGAAATAATAATCAAATTGAAATAAATGATTACAACAAAAACTGAATGTTTGTAGCAGCTACCACTGTATGAAATCACTACATTATTATTCTTTTTTCTAGTCAAATAAAAAGACAGTTTTTCTCAGCTTCACTGACATCGAGGTGGGACCAGGTGACTAAGTTATGGCCAATGAGAAGGTGACAAAAATGATGCACTAATTCTAGAATTAGGCCTAAAATTTCCTGTGACCTTCCCATGTTCCCTTTTTCTTCTATGTGACTGGGAGTAAAAAACTAAATCCCTGAGTCAAACTTCTAGAAAATTTTAGGACCGCTGCCAAACTTAGTCTGTAACAGGAGCAAAATGTACATTGTTTGAAATGTTAAGCTTCTGAAATTTAGGGTGCTGTTTGTTAAAAATAGAAGTATTAATTTCTCAGATTAATGTAGGTATGACAACTGGTGAGGAGGAGACTAACATCAAAGGCTGGAAAACATGGAATGTCATGTTGTTTACTGGAAATCCATTTGGCAAACTCTTACCTGGAGTAACTTGAGAAGCAAAATTCATATCTACTGAGAGTTTAGTTCAATAAAGTAATTCAGGGCCCAGATCAGAGTAAGATATGGTGTTTTCACTGGTATGCTCCAGATGGCTTCCTGGTCACCATAATTACATTAAGAATGAAAGTCACTGGCTTAAGGATACTAAACAAAGAAGGCTCAAAAGAACATTGGGTTGTTATTAGTGCATGAAACTGACTGGAAGCAAACAAAACCAAATTTTTGAAAGAATTGTATTGCTGAAAAAATTATCAGCCCCTACTTAAAAGTCTTTTGATTTTTTTGGACATAAAGCTACATTTGTCACCCATGCATAAACAGAAAGTAGACTATAAAATATGTATAGCTACAAATAGAGCATATTTTCCAGCACCCATTTCAAACATTCCCAAGAAAGATAACTGAAAAATCTTGCAGAAAGTAAAACAAGGGCCATAATGAATAGTGGAAAAGGACCCAGAAAGCATGATTAGAACAGAGATTAGAGTCTGTTCTAATCATGAAATTCCCATTCCAAGGATGGCGGACTTTCGCAATGCCTGATCCTGGAGAGTTCCTACATTGCCGTGGGCCACTGACTACACTGTTTCTTCCATTGTTCTTGTCATAAATGATAATCCTCACTGCAATCCTCCTGTCTCTGTTACACCATGGTTTGTTGAGTATATGAAAGGAGGGGAAGATGACTGTTCTTGCGGGTAATACCTTGGTTCCAGAAACAAGACAATCTACACAAAAACTTGATAGAAAAAGCTGTGCATAACCCAGACCACAAAAACCTTCCTCATCAATGTCTGCCTTGGGTGTGGGAGTTGAGAGTGGCACTCCCTGTATAGTCCTCAGCTAGACATATTTCTTCATTTTACTGATAAGGAAACTGATTTAACAAGTAACTTCTTAATGATATATTAAAAGACTTTTTTCTCACTACGCATAGAGAGTATTATAGTTAGAATGTAGTTGAATAAGGGAAAAATTTGAGGATAGATATGTTCATGCAGTTTGATATCAGTATAAATTAAATACATTAGTTTAAAAAATAAATGATAAGAAATTGAGTTTAATTATCACTAAGAAAGTTGAAGTTTTCTGTTTTCACTTTTCAGCTTTTTGTGCTGCCACTGAATTATTGTCAATGAGTCATTATAAGCCAAGCAAAGTAGACTGCAGGTGTTGATAATGATCGCTTATATATTTTCACACTGTTCCAAAGCTGTACTTTGTTACTTATTCCAGATTTAGCTGTTTTTATTTTAATTGATGCTTTTAGAGATTTGGTACCTAACCAGCTGGCATAGTCCATCAGGTGAGACAGAGAAAGAGCACTTTTGTTACGGTAAAAATGAGAGAAAATTGACTAACATCTATCCAGGATAATTTGAAATTCTCCACCGCTCCTCTGTTGACTCACATATTTACAAGATAATGGCTGAGGGTATTGTGCTCTGGGAGGACATATACTTTTATCACATAAGGAGATATTGAAAAACACCCCCAAAATAGCATTAGGAGAAAATAAGTTTTAATTCTTATAGATTTTGGTGTTCTATCCTCTACTAATGAAGTTAAAAGTTATTGGTCAAATCAATAAACCAGTGGTTGAGAAACAAATAACCACATAAAAATAATGTTTCTAATTTAATGATCATTGAGAAAATTTGCACATTTACTTTGATCTCTGTCCCTCTTACATGTACAAGCTCTTAAGACAGGTTATATACCTAACATTAGCACAATGTTTTACATAAGAACTTGATACATGAATCATACAACTAATAGGTACTCCATATGTATTTATTTATTGATGATGTAGAATCTTTATTTATAAATAGTTTGTTATATTTTAGTACACCCACATATGCTATGCTCCATAATGAACTTTTAGGTTACTTAGCCATGACTTTCAATAGCCCTGCTTCACAGTTGTTTCTTTCTTTTTTTTTTTTTTTTGAGACTGAGTCTCACTCTGTTGCCCTGGCTAGAGTGAGTGCCATGGCGTTAGCCTAGCTCACAGCAACCTCAGACTCCTGGGTTCAAGCGATCCTTCTACCTCAGCCTCCCAAGTAGCTGGGATTATAGACATGAGTCATCATGCTCAGCTAATTTTTTCTATATATTTTTAGTTGTCTGATTAATTTCTTTCTATTTTTAGTAGAGATGGGGTCTCGCTCTTGCTCAGGCTGGTCTCAAACTCCTGAGCTCAAACAATCTGCCCACCTCGGCCACCCAGAGTGCTAGGATTACAGGCGTGAGCCACCGTGTCCGCCAGTTGTTTCGTTTTTTTGTTGGCTATATCAGGGTAGCTGTTCTCTGATTTGTTAGTTTGCTGCAAAATGTTGACATGTTACCGCAGGTGAATTTTTATGCCAGATTCCTTCTTCAATCAGTATAAAACATCTGATTTTTTTTAAACTGGAAATTTCCTTAAATGACAAGGAGGCAGAAACTTACTAATCCAAAAAAGCGCCATACAGTCTTTGCTAATTATTAAATATTATTTAGAAATTATATTGATAGATTATTTTTGTTAAGGTGCTTTGTTTCTATTAGAATAAGAAGCTTGGGCCCTTTCTGCTGACTGCCTTTCACTAGATGGATCAGTCAGGATTATAGCTTAAATCCAAACAAAGGGAGAATGTTAGGTAGAATTAAGTGGAACATGCCGGAATGAACAAATGGACATGAGTATTTGAGATGGTGTAAACAGAAAATTACAAATATATGTACGTGCGTGTGTATATGTGTGTATATATGTGTTAAGATATACAAAGACACATATAAATTGAAAATATATATATAATTATATATAACATTAAATATTGAGTTCAATACATAATTGATGGCAGCATATACCTAGTGCTGTGGATTGAATTACTGTATGTTTCCCAAAAAGGTATGTTGAAGTCCTGACCCCGAGTACTTGTGAATGTGAACTTATTTAGAAACAGGGTCTTTGCAGATGTAACAAAGTTAAAATGAAGTCATTAGGTGGACCCATAATGCAATATAATTAGGATCATTATAAAAAGATAAAAGAGACACAGAAGAGAACACCACGTACAACAGGCAGAGATTGAAGTGCTGCCACTGCAGGCGGAGGAATGCCAAAGAACACTAAGGACAGGCAGCAAACTACTAGAAGCTAGAATAAGGCAAAGAAAGATTTTCTGCTAAAGATTTCAGAGGGGGCATGCCATGCAGACACCTTGATTTTGGACTTCTAGCCTCCTTAACTGAGATAATGCATTCTGTTGTTGTAAGCCATCCAGTTTGTAGTACTTTATTACAGCAGCCCTAGGAAAGTAATATACCTAGCTAACAAATATCTGAGAAAGAACTAAGTTTTAAAGATGCTTAGCTAAAAGTGTTAAATAAGTTCATACTATGATAATGCCTTTTGTTCCAAACACCTATCAATATGAGTAAAATATAAAATAAGAAAATTAGAAAGACATGGCCTTTCTCAAATAGAAAGGCAAAATCTTTTTAGGTCAGAAACAGAAAAGAAATGCAAAATTGTGAGCAGAGCAGATGATATGTCCCTTCTGGGGAACCTTTAGGTTCCCAATAGGTAGCAGTTTCAGGATCTAAAGTACACCCTCAAGAAAGGGTACCGAAGTGAGCCTTGGTACTTGAAGTCTGGAAGTAGTTATAGCTCCCGGAGAGATACAGAATAGATACAGTCACAACCTCATTATCAGAAGATGAATAAAGCCATCACAAAATAAACTAAGCTGAGAAGATGTTTTACCAGGCTTTAAAAAGGCCACACATACTTATTTATATCTACCATTTTGGAAAACAGCAAAAGCCTAAAAGCTACTAAACTCATCTCATTGGAACAAATGGATCCAAAAATCTTCAATAAAATACTGTTAAACCAATTTTTAGCAGCTAATAAATAAATACATTTTAACTCATTAGGATATTTTCCAGGAAGACAAAGATAGTTCAATTTCAAAAAATTCATTACACTAAAATGCCATATTAACTAGTCAGAGAAGAAAATAAACCATATGAAGACAGATGCTGAAAACTCCTTTAACAAATTCCAAAACTCACTTTTGATTCAAAAAAAAAAAACACTCAGTTGAAAACTATAAATAGAAAAGAATTTTCCTAACCTAGTTGAAGTTATCAATCAAAAACATACAAGAAAATAGCATTTTCATTAAGTTAGGGATAAGAAAAGGAGGCCTACCCTCCTGGCTTCTAAACAACAGTAAAATGTAGGTAGCAGTCAAAGCAATATTAAAAAATTATTATAGGAAGAAAGAAAGGAAAAGAAACTAGAGAAATAACAATTACAAAGGGAAAGAAAAAACTGTTCTTATTTGTCAATTATAGGATTACCTACATTGAGAATTCAAGGGACTCTGTAGACAGATTTTTAGAACTAGCCAACATCCAAATGTCAATATCAATTCTAATAATAAATATACTAATAATTTACAAAAAATAATAAAGATTTATTATTTAAAGTAGAAAAAGTTATACAGAATGTAAGTTTGATGGAGAAAAATTATTGGAGATCATAAAAAAATAAATTGAAAGTTACATTCATATGTTTGTTGGGAAAACTCTGATGATGTACTCCAGATTAATCTCTAGATCTAATGTAATTCTAATAATGTTTTAGGGTGTTTCATGGAACTTGAAAATTACAAATGCAAAAGCACATGGCCAAAAATAACTATGACAAATTGAAGACAAACTGGGATAGTAGACTTGACTTAACAAATATCAGGAATTTTAATAAATGAGTAATAATGATACTGGTACAGTATGAATAAATACATTAATGGAATATAAAGAGCCTAGGAAGTGACCTACTCATATATGATGATAATGGATGAGAGATATGGCATTACAGATGAATGGGAGAAAGGCTGGACTATTAGATAAATGGTGCTGGGACAATTGTTTATATGAGAAAAGTTAAATTAGATCCTTTAAAACTTTTTTAGAAAAATATATAGAATAATACCAGATAAGAAACAACTTGTTTACTCAAGATACAAAAAGTACAAATGATAAAAAAATTTCTGATATATTGGCTACATTAGAAGTGAACTTTTTGTGCAAAAGAAACTATAACCAAAGTCAAAAACTAGTCACAGACTAAAAGAAAATATCTGTGGCCCACATGAGTGACAAACAGAAGTTATCAACTGCTCAATGAATATACGCAAAAGATATGAATAGGTACTTTACAGTAGAAAAAATAAAAGTGGTCGATAAATGAATGAAAAAATGCTCAAATGCACTAGTGATCAGGGGAAGCAAATTAAAACGATAAAAGAATTTTTATACCTGTCAGTGGCAAAAATGAAAAACAATCTGACGATAACAAGTGTTAGGGAAACAGAAACTCTCAGATACTCCTAGAAGGAATGTTAAATAGTCCAGAGATTAGTTTGATATATAGTAAAGTTAGTGTATCTCATGACACAGAAATTTTTTCTCTGGATGTACATTATGGAGAACTTTCATATAAATTAATGAGGAGTTATGTACAGAATGATAATTGCACCATAATTCATAATAGTAGAAAATAGAGCTAGTAAAATGTACAATTGGAAAATATATGAATAAATATTGTGCATTCATCTAAGAATAACACACGGATTTCAAAATAAACAAGGAATGTGTGTGCCTGTGTGTGTATGAACATAGATAAATCTTTTTAAAAATCTAGTAAAAACATGAATTATTGAATGTGAAGAATTATATTTACCACTTACATACATTTAAAAATCCTTCCATGTAGTCTATAATCAAAATAAATAATATATTAATATTATAAAATAAAAATATAAAACAAAAATAAGATTTTTTAAAAGTATCATTAATTTGCTTTTAGATAAACATGTTCATAGAATTTGAAATATATTTGAGACAGCTCTTTAGAGTTACCATTAGGGAAATAAAATATTATTAGTTAAATGAGACAAATTAAAAAAGAAGACAAATATAATGAAACATAGAAATATATAAATAATCCAAGCTAATTCTTCCAAATTCTCTCTTATAAGACTTTGTTAGGATTGCTAATAAGATGCAACATAGCATATTTTCGTTTCTTTTTACTTCCTTTATCCTCCATTCAGCAGGGAGGCTAATTGATAGTGAAATGACCAAAACTTGGGAGCTAGAGGGAATAAAAGAGACCCAAAAATATCCCGGATAATTTACAAACTAGATAATCAACTCCTGACTAATCAGGATTTGACTTTAATAAATACCAATTCATACAATGAAATTAAGTTAAATATTTAAAACTGTTCTAGGTTTGTTCTTTTGAATCAATTTGGCCTCATTGAATAGGAGATATTCCTACCACTGTAATTATCAGGACATGGGATGGGAACGTAGCTGTTATTTTCCTACCTTTCAGCTTTTCAATATAACAAATATATATACAGACATCCATTTCTATGACTTTAATTTGGGGACTCATTGTAGGACAATATAACTGTTATTTTCCACACAATATGGGGGTTATGTGTTTGTTTGGACTCCTCTTTCAAATCCTAGAAATTTACTTTTTTTAACATTCTTGTTTGCTGTCTTGAACTAAAAAGTGCAGCAAAATAAATCATATCAACCCTTTTTCTTTATTACATTTGCCAATTATTTCATTAAGAAACTTTGGAATGAGCCATTTTAATCGTTAAACATTATAAGCAGGGTATTTTGTAGAAAGTAATAGTGAACTCCACTACAAACAATGACCTATTATTACTGTCAAACTTCAAAGCTGTCATGCTGCATAAAAATGTGCATTTCTCAGGAATAAATGAGTTTATATTAAGGTTGTGGAGCATTTACAAGGGAATAGCTGACTTATGACTGTAGATTTATGCCTGATAATTATAGAAAACTTTACAATTTTAAAAATGCTTTCATATTTGTTACATCATTGAGTTCTTAAAATAATTCTGTAAGGTCACAAATGCAGCATTTCTCATTTTACAGACGAGGAAATTGAGGTCTCAAAAAGCTATCTGACTTGACAAGATCATCCAGCTAGTAGGTTGCAGGTAGGGCCCATTCAAATTTAGGCCTTCTGAGTCTAACTGCAGGGCTCCTTTTATATGCTTGGATATCCAATTTTATTTTAGAAAGTCTAAATAGACATCTTGACATTGTAAAGTCATTTAAAAAATATATTTTTGGTAGATGTCACCATTACATTCAGGAAAGAAAAATTGGAGTAAGTATTATTATATTCCAGAGTTTAAGAGGAAGATAGTATTAATAAAATACTGCATGTGGGAAGATCTAATAGAAATCCATAGAAACTTAGAAGAAACTATATGTAGTAGAAAAATATTTGTGTAAAGATCTAATAGAAATTAATATAAATAAAGTAGATTCAATAAATATGTGACAGGGTCTACAGAGTCCATTGCCATTCCAGTTTAGTGGGTTATTTCAAAATAGCTCCTTTAGACTAATCCAGGTACAGGACAAGGCTTTCCCTAGGTGACACCACCTCCTCACTCCAAGGTTTCACCCTTTTCTTTGGAGGATTATACAAGAGTCGTAGGCTGCTGGGTGTGATTTTACCAACATTGGGGTTGGGAGGGGCGTGTAGACTAGGGACCTGCATGAAATCTCAAGGAACAGATAAGCGTCGGGCCAAATTGAGTGATTATCAGAGACAGGCTGACCGCTGAGTTAAGACTGCTCGGGCTTCTGGCTTTCTCCCAGGAGCTGGGGTGAGTGGTGCTCACTCTGGCACCGTCATACTCACATGTTTCCTGCATGATACCTAACTCCACTCTCCTGCGCATGGCATCTTTGATCTAGTCTTTAGAAGTGGACAAAACTATGAGAAAGTCAGTCTATTTAGATCCTGGGATCAGTGAATTTTGAGCATAGTGACAACTAATATTAATAACAGTGAACATTCAATACTTACCATGTGGCAGGTGCTATTCTAAGCAACTTATGCATACAAACTCACTTAAGTCATAAAACAACCCTATTTTGTATGTGAGGAAACTGAGGCATGCAAAAGTTAAATTCTGGATTATCAATTTACACAGCCAGCATTTGAATTCAAAAAGTCTGGCTCAAGATTCTGCATTTTTAAACACTTGTCCACACTCCTTTCCATAATATAGCTTAATAGGAACACATGGTGAATCCTTCAAGTGTAACTGCTGTCGATGATAGAGAAGTGTGCATAGAGGGGGTTAAAAGACTCTCTTAGGGCAAAAATGAAGGAGTCTGTGAATGCAGAGTAGGAAATAGTACACCAGTAAATATCTCAACATAGTATCTCCCCACAAATGGTGATTAACATTACCAAATACGAGTTACATCTTGTTTTAGATATGATGTCTCCACTAGTTTATCAAGCAGGTGAATATTATTTTCATATTGTCATGTTTAAGAGCTTCATATTCAAACTACATCTGTGAATTTTCCATCTTCCAATATTTGAACAACAAATTCTCTAATTCAATAGTGTCAAAATCAACTAACACATTTGTGAAAAATAGTCACATCTTGATTTATTTGATTTGGATAGTATATTAACTCATGTGAGTGCCCAAATTCAGATGACAGCTTTTTTTCCTTTTTTTTATATTCCTTGCAGCCATGTAAGAATAATTATTTTTTTTTTATTTTGGGAAGGATATTTAATTAACTCTGGTTCTCGCTATTAAATATTTTTCTATTTTTCAAATGTTAACTTGCAATGTATTTGTAGCTGAAGTGTTCTTTCTCAGCTAAATTTTGAATTCTCAGTTGAATTTTATAGTGTACTCATGTGATAGGCTATGAAATGAAAAGCATCCTAGCACTGTCACATAAATCAATTTGTTAGTAGTCTATCGCTTTTGGGATAATTGCATTACTGTTTTAATGTCAAGAGTTGCCCTGATGAACAAGAGTCGTCTCAGTCATCTATATATTTCAAGCATTAGTGAAAGAATGACACAAACACAGTGTATATTAGAAATGGATGATTTGGTTGCACCAAATTAGTATTCTACTTTTACTACTCTGCCATATGAAATAGTATTTCATAATTCAAAGTCACTCTTCAGAACACTTTTCATTGCCACTTTTGCTTATCACTTTTATTCCTCGAAATGATTATTGAGTATTGATTTTCCAATGAGGAAATTGTAGCATGCTCCTTCAGGTCATTTTAATATTTTATTTGCCTTTTCAAGACTTTCACCTTATTGAAATCTTAAGACTATTTCTTCTTTTTTCTCACTTCTTTGGACAAGAAATTCTAGTAACTGAACTTCAGATAGTGAGAATAAATAAGTTTTCCAATATACTCCTGAGTAAATACAATTTGAAATTTTCATGCAGCTTTTTTGATCATGTGTGTCTCTCTAATTACATAATTAGTTTTGAATTATTTCCTAATTATTTCATGCTTCTTTTACTGATTTACCAAGCCATTTTATAACTTATTAATGTAGATCATAACTTAGGTTTCAAAAACTTCCAGTGAATTTGATTTACTTACTGAATATTACTTTATTTTTTTCCAATCTTATAATCACAGAGCTTAAAGATTCTCCAAACTTTATGTTCTTATAGCATAATGAACCATACATATCAGTCAACACTCTTAGATGCAAGCACCAGAATGTATGCTGGCAGATTTAAACAGGAAAATAATTTATTAAAAGTTATTGGGTAGCCCAGAGGCTCTTCAGAAGGGCTGCAAAAGACAGAGATTTCAGACTAATTTCCAGAAGCAATGCTCATGACCAGGCTATCATGATCTGATGAAGAAATCTACATGGTGCCACAGACACCACAGACAAGCAAAAACCAGGAATGTGACTTTTCTGAAATCAAGACTACCACAACATGGATGTCACTTCTACTTTAGGAACTCTACTTTGCCAGACACTTTTGTTCCAACTACACCAATAACACAAAGCTCTGTGCAGTGCCTAGCATCATGTTGATAATGTCCAGCTTTTTGTGGGTTGGTCTGATGTGTTGCTGAGGTAACATTTTTCAGAAATAACCGCAAGGCAACCAGAGAATTTGGTCTTTGCCTTCCATATAGGGGAGAAGACACTCAGTGTGAGAATTTTCCCATATACATAAAGACTATTCAAAAGATAATGGGCAGGCATGAAAATGATTAATTTACACAGAGATGCTATGGGATAAAATCTGTAATTATAACTATTATTATTCTCCTGCTTAAACAGACTAAATATATAATAATCATAAGCTATCCAAAATGTAAATTTGAAAGCAAGTTGTAACTTACATGCTATCATTGGCCTGTAAAGTATGGATTGGTTAATAAAATAAAATAATACTCATGTTTTTAAGTCAGCCTATATAATGTACAAAGAAATATATTTATCGTGAAAAGATGTATCAGATACTAACACTTTCTGATAACTTGGGTTCATTAGAAAAAGTATGTAGTCTGTTGCTGGGATAGAAAAATCATGATGAGAAAATTAACTTTGAAGGAGGGGCAAGATGGCAGACTAGAAGCAACTCACATGTGCCACTCTCAAGAAGAGGATCAAAAGTTGCAGGTGGATGCCCATCTATGGATGGACATTCTTAGAAAGAGCATTGTGAATCATCAGAGAAATGATGGGGGACATTCAGAGTGAAGGAGAAGGTGATGGGGCCATCCACTCAGCAAGATCAGAAGGTATCTGGGGTAGGCATCCACATATGGGGAAGGATAGAAAGAGAATGCCCTGGGCTCTGCATTCCTGCCACAGACACTACAGCCTGAGATGTGAGCCCCCCATCTACTGTAGACATCTGGACATTTGGAGTGATCAGGGAGCTGCTTGGAGTCTGTGAGGCAACATGATTCTGTTGCCAGGTTGCTGCAACTGATGCCATTCTGAGCTCTCAGGTCCATAGTGCCAGGTCTACACAGGATTTGACTTTGCTGCTGCCTCCTCCACATCTCCCCAGCTGGGGTGAGGAGAAAGCAGGGAGAGCAGATGCTCTCATGTGTCCTGTGACTGTGAGCTGAGCACCCTTCCCCCACAATGGGGGGAGATTTGAGCAGAACAGGTACCACAGATGCCATTCAAGAAGCCCTGTGGAGACTGCCTCTGCAAGACATAGGCATGGGGAGAGTCCCAGACACCCAGTGGCCCAGCATCAGGGTCTATGCTGTCACCCTGCCCCATGGCGATGCCCCAGTGTTTCCTGTGTTGTTTTCCTTCCCTGTGGCTCTGCCCCCAAGGCTCCAGCACTGCCACCGAGCCCCACAGTTCTATCCCCATGGTTCATGTGTTGCCACCTGGCCTTGCAGCTATGCCCTTGCAGTTCCCGTGCTGATGTCCAACCCTGCAGCCCTGCCCACTCAGTTCCCAAGATGCCCCCAGGCCCTGTGGCCCTGATTCTGAGGCTCCAGCACTGCTGCTGGAACCCATGTCTCCACCCCCAAGGCTCTTACTGGCTGCCTAGCAGGAACTGCCTCTGGGGTCCAATGCTCCACCAATGACCCACTAGTCTCAAGCTGCCATTATACTTGGACCCAGTGGGAGTGAACACCCACAGTACTGACACCCATGATCACTACCTAGATAGCCTTTCTCAGCTGCCATTGTCACTGCTATGGGGAGACCCAGGCAAAGCAATCTCACACAAAGCCAGCTTCTGTGGAGAGGAACTCACCCAGCCCTCAACCCAAGCTTCCAACAACAGTTGCCCAGGGAACAATCCATCACTCTGCACAAAGATCATCCAGCAGCAGCTTAAACTGCAACAATCACAGGGGAAGGGGACAACACAGAACAGCTGCATTACAGGTTCTCAGTGTATCCACCACTCTCCTACTGGGTCAGTCTTCCAGAGTAGTTACAAAAGCACCATCTAGGGACTTCTTCTCACTAAGTAAGAAAGTTTCCATCAAAGGCAAACATGTATGCTACAAATCTATCTGCCGTTAGCTGACAGAACAGGTTTCAAATGAGAAGAAACCTGCAAAAGAACTCTGGCAACATGAAAAACCAAGCTGGTTCAGCATCCCCAAGGGATCAAAATATATCTACAGGAATGGTCACCAGCCAAAAGGAAATTGTTGAAATGTCATAAAAGTAATTCAGAATATGGATGGCAAATAAGATGAATGGGTTTGAAGAGAAAGATTAAAACCAACACAAAGAAGCCAAAAAAAAAAAAAAAATTTCAGGACATCAATGAATAAAATGAAAATGTTGCTAAAGAACTGCAACATAACAAAGGATATAACAGAACTTAAGGAAATGAAAGAGTCATTTAGGGAATTTCAAAATGTAGCAGAAAGCTTCAAAAACAGGCCAGACCAAGCAGAAGAAAGAATCTCACAGCTTGAAGACAAGGCTCTCAAACTAAACTAGTCAGTCAAAGATTCAGAAAAAAGGAATAAAGAGGAATGAACAATCACTCAGAGAAACATGATGCTATGTGAAGTGAGCCAATATATGTATTATAGGTATCTCTGATGGAGAAGAAGAAAAAGCAAAATTCATGGATAACCTATCTGAGGAAATTATTGAGGAAAATTTCCCTGGTTTCACCAGAGATCCAGATATTCAGATACTGATATTATTAAGATGATTATTGAACACCAGGAAGATTCATAGCAACTAGAACATCTCCAAGACACATACTCATCAACTTGGCCAAAATAAAAATGAAGAAAAACTTCTACAAGCACCAAGAAAAAAGCAACAACTAAACTACAAAAAGAAATCCACCAGGCTAATAGTAGATATCTCAGTAGAGACCAGAAGAAATTGAAGGTCCATTTTAGTCTTAAACTGAACAACTGCCATCAAAGAATTTTGTATCCTATAAAACAAAGTTCATAAATGATGGAGAAATAAAGACTTTTCCAGACAAGCATAAACTAAGAGAATGTGTCACTGCTAGACTTGCCCTACAGGAAATACTCATAACCGCATTATCCATGAAATAGCACAATCGATACCACCAGTGTAAAAACATCTAAAATTAAAGCTCACATCTCCTATAAAACAACAGCACAAGAAGAAAAACAAAGTGACATGGTATTATCCAACATGATGAACAGAATAATATCCCAAATATCAATATTAACACTGAATGTGAAAAGTCTGAAAGTCCCACTTAAAAAACATAGACTGAATGGATTTTAAAAAAATCCCAAGTATGTTCTCTCTGTAAGAAACATATCTAACTTGCAAGGACTCGTACAGACTCAAGGCAAAGGGGATTAAAAAAAAATATTCCATGCAAATAGAAACCATGAGCTAGCAGGTATAGCCGTTCTCATATCAGATAAAATAGACTTTAAATCAAAAATGATAAAAAAATACAAAGATGGTCATTATATAATGGTAAAAGGAGCAATACAACAAGAAACACATGACAAGCTTAAATATATATGCTCCTAACACAGGAACTCCCAGATTGGTAAAGCAAATTCTACTAGGTCTAAGCAAAGAAACAAATAGTAACATTGTAATTGCCATAAATTTCAACATCCCATGACAGGGTTGGCTAGATCATTGAAGAAGAAAATGACTAAACACTGCACTTAAATAGGACTCTGGAACAAATGGACCTAACAGACATTTACAGAACATTCTATCCCCAAAATACTGAATATACATTCTTCTCATTGACACATGGGACATTCTCCAAGATGATCATATCTTAGGCCATACAAGTCTCAGCAAATTAAAAACAAGCTGAAATCATACCATGTATCTTTCAGAACACAGTGGAATAAAACTAGAAACCAATTTGAGGAGAAGCACTCAAATCTACAGAAAGGCATGGAAATTAAACAACCTGCTGCTGCATAATCCTTGGGTCAATGATGAAATTAAGATGGAAATCAAATGATTCCTTGAACTGAATAACAAAGAGGACACAAACTTTCAAATTCTATGGGATACAACAAAAACAATCTTAAGGGGAAAGTTCATAGCATTAAATGCCTAGATGAAAAACACAGAAAGATCACAAATAAACATCCTAATCCCACATTTCAAGAAAGTAGAAAAAGACGAACAAACCAAATTCAAAGCCAACAAAAGAAAAGAAATAATAAGCTTCAGAGCAGAACTAAACAAAATGAAAACCAAAAGTCAATATAAAGTAGTATTATTATTATTATGATTAATGAACAAAAAGTTGGTTCTTCGAAAAGATAAACAAATTGATAAACCACTAGCTAGATTAACCAGACATAGTAGAAAAAGGACTCAAATAAGCTCAATCAGAAATGAAAGAGGTGACATAACGACTGATACCACAGAAATACAAAATATCATTTGTGAATACTATGAAATCCTCTATGCACACAAACTAGAAAACATAAAGGAAATGGATAAATTCCTGGAAACATATAGCTTCCCATGCCTGAATCAGGAAGAAATAGAAACCCTGAAAAGACCAGTAACAAACAGCAAGATTGAAGCAGTAATAAAAAATGTCCCAACAATAAAAGCCCCAGACCATGCAGATTCACAGCTGAATTCCACCAGGCCTACACAGAAGAACTGGTATCTATCCTATAGAAATTATTTCATAACATTAAGAAGGAGAGAATCCTCCCTATTTCATTCTATGAAGTCAATATCACCTTGATGCCAAAACCAGAAAAGTAAAAAATAAAAAAGAAAACTTCAAACCAATATCCTTTATGAATATAGATTAAAAAATCTTCAAGAAATACTAGCAAACCAAATTGAACAACACATCAAAAAGAAAATCCACAATGATCAAATGGGTTGATTAAGCATGCACAAATCAATAAAAGTGATTCATTGCATGAACAGAAGCAAAAACAAATATCATATAATCATCTCAACAGATACAGGAAAAGCATTTCATAAAATCCAGTGCTCTTTTCTGAGAAAAACCCTCAACAAACTAGACATAGAAGGAACATATCTCAAAATTATAAAAGCCATTTACACCAAACCTATGGCCAACCTTATACTGAATGGGGAAAAGTTGAAAGCATTCCCGCCTAAGAAGTGGAACAAGACAAAAGTGACCATCAGCACCACTTCCATTCAACATAGTGCTGGAAGTCCTAGCCAGAGCAATCAGGTAAGTGAAAGAAATAAAGGATAGCCAAATGGGGAAAGAAGAGATCAAACTATCCCTGTTTGTTGATGATACAATCTTATATTTAGAAAACCCTACAGACTCTACCAAAAGACTTCTAGAATTGATATATAAATTCAGCAAAGTCTCAGGTTACAAAATTAACATACTGAATCTATAGCATTTCTATATACTAATAACAGTTAAGCTGAGAGTCAGATCAAGAAGTCAATACCACTTACAATAGCTACAAGAAAATACAATATGTAGGAATATACTTAACAAAGGAGGTGAAGGACCTCTATAAGAAAAACTATAAAACACTGTTACAAGAAATCATAGATGACACAAACAAATGGAAAAACACCCCATACTCATGGATTGGCAGAATCAACGTTTATACTGCCTGAAGTAATTTACAGATTCAATACAATCCCCATCAAAATGCCAATGTCATATTTTACAGTTTTAGAAAAAATAATTCTATACTTCATTTGAAACCAAAAAGGAGCCCTAACAACCAAAGCAATCTTAAGCAAAAATAACAAATCTGGAGGCATCACATTACCTGATTTCAAACTATACTGCAAGGCTATAGTAACCAAAACAGCATGGTACTGGTATAAAAGTAGTGACATAGACCAATGGAACATAATAGACAACTCAGAAATAAAATCATCTACCTACAACCAACTGATTTTCAACAAAGTAGACAACAACATACATTGGAGAAAGGAAGCCCTAGTCAATAAATGGTGTTGGGAAAATTGGATAGCTACATGCAGAAGAATAACACTGGATTCCAATCTCATCATATACAAAAATTAATGCAATATGAATAAAAGACTAAATTTAAGGCATGAAACCATAAAAATTCTAGAAGAAAACATAGGAAAGACTCTTCTAGACATCTGCCTAGGCAAAGAATTTATGACTAAGACCCCAAAGACAAATATAGCAACAACAAAAATAAATAAATGTGTTCTAAATAAATTAAAAGCTTCTGCTCAGAAGAAAATAATAATAATAATGATAATAATAATAATAATCATCATGCTTAATAGACAACCTACAGAATGGAAGAAAATATTCACAATCTATCCAATAAAGGGCTCATTTTCAGAATCCACAAGTAACTCAAACAAATCAGAAAGAAATAAAAATGAACAACCCCACTGAAATGTGGACAAAAGACATGAACAGAAGATTTTCAAAAGAACATAGACAAAAGTCCAACAAACATGTGAAAAAAATGCTCAACATTACTAATCATCAGAGAAATGCAAATTAAAACCACAATGAGATTCCACCTTACCCCTGCCAGAATGGTCACAATTAAAAATTCAAAGAACAATAGATGATGGCCTGATGCACAGAGGAAGGAATGCCTGGACACTATTGCTGGGACTGCAAATTAGTACAACTTCTATGGAAAACATTATGGAAACTTCTAAAAGAAAGAAATGTAGATGTACCATTCACTATAGAAATCTCATCACTGGTTATCTAACCAAAGGAAAGGAGCTCATTTTATCAAAAAGAGACCTGAACTTGAATGTTATCACAGCATAATTCACAATCGCAAAGATGTGGAATCAACCTAAGAGCCCATTAATTCATGAGTAAATTAAGAAAATGTGATGTGTATATAGCATGTAGTATTATTCAGCCATGAAAATGAATGACATAATGTCTTTTGCAGCAACTTAGGTAAAACTAGAGACCATTATCCTAAACGAAGTATCTCAGGAATGGAAAAACAAACACCACATGTACTCATGAATAATTGCGAGCTAAACAATGGGCACACACAGGCACAAAGAGATGTAAAGGTCATTGGAAATCAAGAAAAGTTGTACATATCATGCACAACCAGAACACTATTCTGGTGGTGACCACACTAAAAGCCCCAAATTAAGCATTACACAAGATAGCCATACAACAAAAACATTTGTACCTCCTTAATATTTTGATATAAAAAATAATATGAAAAATAATGATGATATGGTGAATGCTTGCCAAGATGTTGATTAAAAACAATAGTGATATGGTATTAATACATATCTAAACTTTCTGCCATTTACTTCAACATAGACTCACTCTTATATGTTTATTCATATTTAAAGCACTAAATTTTATTAAATATTTACTGAGACTCACATTTCATAAATAAGTACATAATAGAAAAATAATGAGATGAATCCTGATGTCTACATTAGAATTTTAGAAATTGCAACATAAATGAGAACCTCTTCTGAGGGCTTCTGAATATCGAATGAAACAAAATCCCCTTCATCTTGGGAGATTTATGTCATATTGGGATGGTCAATGCAGTATCTATAAGGCAAGACTGGAGGCAGTTCCATGAAACAAACAACTGTCGCCTAAACCCCAAAGGATGGCCTAAAGCCCTAATGGATCCTTTTAACATCTCTAATTGCAGCAATTCTGTGAGTGAAAGGAACAACACACAAAACAGTAGAAGGAAAACTTGAAGTACTATGTTTTTAAAAACATCATTTAATAAATTATAAGAAGACTAAAAGGAAGTCAAGCAACTGAGCAGGGAAACATGGGTTTATTCTCTAGACAGTCTTTAAAAGACAGGAAGGAGAGGAAGCTGAGTATGGACTGTGGATGAAATATTTACAAAATAAACCCCACAGGCAATAATAATTGAATATTTTATATTTTGACTTATTCAACTTTTATGATTTAATGTTTTTTCTTCATTGAATTTAATTAAGCTTTCCCTAGGGTCACAGCCTTAAAAACTTTGGAAAAATAAAGCTATTTTTTTACCAGGCAGGTTTTCACAGTTTTCTTTAAACTGAAGTATGTATTTTGTTAAAATCTTTTTCCAAGGGCTGCTATTCAGTATTTTTAAGGTGTTAGCTGCTCCATTAAAAAACAAATCCTTAATAGTTTGGCAAAGACAATGCTTTCTGTGCTGAAATTTTTTTTTCCCCCCTGCACTATGCTAATACTTTTTTTTTATCGAATATGAATAACATCTTCAATACTTATATAAGGGAAATATACAATAATATTCTTGTAAATATTTTCCACTGCAAGGTAACTAAATGTAGGTGCTTAATATAGGAAATGTATTATGGAATAGTAATTTAAACTATTCCTTCACTCATTTATTTGCTCTAATTATTGATTAATTCATTCATCTGTATATTAACTCATTCATCTATTCATTCACTCAAATACAACCTACCTGTACCACTTATGCTGGGAGATACTCGGGAAAAAATAGCACAAAAGGGAAAAATGAAAGAGAAAAAAGAAAAAGCTAAATGTTACTAGATCTTCCATTTTAGAATGGAGTTAACTCCTTTCTGCTTCCATATGGCATAGTGGAAGTACACTGTGTGTACAGGTTTTAGAATTTTACAAACTGATTTATGTTTAGATCTTGGTAGAAATGGAGAAGTGGAATCAAAGAACAACACACTCCTCCTCTTCCATTGGCCTTAAAATACAAATTTCTAGGCATAGAAATTCAGTAACTAGATCAGGACACTTTGGCTACCACTGGGAAGAAATGTAGCTATGATAGGATACAGCAGACTACGTAAAGAAAGAAACTTCTTATTTTAAAATGAAATAGGTCATATTTATATCGTCTGTATAAGATACTATACTAGTTTATCTGAAACAAAGTTCATGAATCCAGAGGAGATTATTGGAAGATCAACAGTCAGGGATTTACTTAATTTTGTTGTTAGGAAACATCACCTACATCAAAAACAGTATCCTCCCTGTCATTGTGGTGATGTCCAAAATTGTTTAAAAAGGTAACGTGATCTCCACATTCATTTTAATAGTATTGGTGAGTTTTATTATTAGTAACTGGGAAGATAAAAACTGGCTTATGAAAAATGAGTCATAGTTTTGTAGAAGTAAGATATGACTATGAAGAGCAATGTAAACATGATGAGTCTACAAGTTATATATGCTTTAGATGTTTCTACATGCATCAAAACAGCAAAGAATGGTAAATTTATTTAATTCACTGCTTTGATTTTTTTTAACTGAATTGACTACATAGCTTTTATTTTTCCTTTATAATTTTTGTGAGAAACTCAAGACCTTTCTACGTGGAGTCCAGAGTTTTGAATATACAGGAATAGAAATCAGTTTTCTGGGTAATTTTAAATGTGGACATTGGAGATCTTCTAATAAATTGCAAAGATGTGGAAACAACCCAAGTGCCCATCAATACATGAGTGGATTAATAAAATGTGGTATATGTATACCATGGAGCTCTACTCAGCTACAAAAAATAATGGTGATCTAACACCTTTTGTATGATCCTGGAAAGGCCTGGAGCCCATTCTACTAAGTGTAATATCACAAGAATGGAATAACAAACACCACATGTACTCACCATCAAATTGGTATTAACTAATCAACACTTAAGTGTACATATAGTAGTAACATTCATCGGTGTCAAGCGGGTGGGAGGGGGGAGGGGGAAGGAGGGGATGGGTATAGACACACCCAATGGGTGCAGTGAGCACTGTCTGCTTGAAGCTCTGACTCAGGTGGGGCAAGGGCAATATATGTAACCTAAACATTTGCACCCCCGTAATATGCTGAAATAAAAAAAATAGTGTAACAAATAGTCTATTGGACACTATTATTTATTAGAAGATCTCCATGTTCTTTCTCTGAATATTCATTCAACTATTAGTTACTGTCCAGGAGCTCTATGTAAGGTGGTATGCCACTTACTAAGGAGACCATGAAGAATGAGATAACTTAGTCTTGCCTTCACAATTATTCAAACACCTGCATATATTTGACTAAATAATTCCAATTTGGTCTATTTTTGTTGTTTAGAGATATAGCCCAAAGTATATTTGTTTTTGGTGAATGCTGGTATTTTTTCCTGATGTAATGAGATGGAAAGAAGTAGCATAAGAAAGCAGAATCGGCAAGAGCAGGTGGTAAGTTTTGTCAGTTTAGCAATCAAAAAGCTATCTATCATGCAGATATTTTATATATACGTATTTATACACACACATACACATACACACGAATGTATGTGTATATATATATATATTTGCAAAACACTTGCAGAATTATCATACCTTTTTTTTTACCATCAATAACCATGGTAAGAAATGTTAAATGTTTTCAGCAAGTTAATTATTTTATTTTCCTTTATTTGGATGAAGTGTTTCAGATCAATCCATAGCCTCACGCCTGCCCATCCATGAATGTCTTTCTGTTAAATCACATACATACTACACACAAACACACTTAACTGTTAATAGTGACAAGGTAATCTCTGAACCAAGGGAGTTTCCCAGTAAAAGGTGAATTCTAACACACTGAAGTTGTAATAAATTTATCACAAGAAGTTATTCTTCTGCACACGCACATATAAGCACACACATATATGGGAAATGCTTGTACGTAAATATACAAGCACGTATTTCATGCATAGATTTGCTATTTGTCTCCTGACGCTGCTGACATATCCTGTAACTTCACTGAACTCTGAAAATAAACGACTGTAAATAAAACAACATTGAAGACTCGAAACTTGATTTCTTTTTTTCGTGTGAGACAACCAGCCTCTCTCTATGGAAGCTGTTCTAAGGTCTTGTACTATAGCTCTGTTGAAAAATTGCACTGGCTTGCCAAATATCTTAATGACTTTTCTCTCAGCAGTTGGTAATGGTGAAATGTTATTCTAGTAACCATAATGTCTCTCATAAAACAATTGCATACAATATGTACTGTACTTCTATTTTAGTGAGCTCTTCTGTCAGAATAGCAGTGCCAGTAACCATTTAGCATTTCATAGCAAACTGCTTACCAGTCCTTCAAGTGTAATATTGCAGAAAGAGTGAAGAAATGCGTGATTAAAAACGTTCACTGAGAGTGAACCATTTAACGCAACCCGACACTGCAAAATAAACCAGCCTTCACATATGTAGGCGCTCATCATATAAATGACAGTTCTATGTGGTCATTTAATTTTATGATCTCAATTCTCGCATATATTGCTCACATAAATATAGTGTTCTCCTGCAGGGAGGTCTGCTGGGTGTTATAAAATCAGTGAGACCTCAATGGGTTCAAATGGACATCTTTTATAATTATTGCTATAAAATTTCTTGACAATGCATTTTGTTGTCCAATGGCTAAAGAAAACGATTTTCCAAAAGAATGGGTTTCAACAAAGAGAGTAACAGAGCCTGGGAATTTGTTCCTGTATTCACCCATATTTAAATTACCTTAGTCACTCTCACCTATTGGAGGCCTTCCTGCTCTTCAGAATAAGTTCTTAAAATGTGGCTTCTGGGGAGGCCTTCCTGCTCTTCAGAATAAGTTCTTAAAATGTGGCTTCTGGTTAGAGACAGGCCAGGTTTAAGTTGTTTTCTGGTTTGATGAGGCAATGTGGAATATCTAGAGGGAAGGATTAATTTGTTGCTAAATGCAATTAAAATCTATTTACAGGGAATTCTTTCATGCACTCAGAAAGATAAAAAAGAAAAGGTAGGGGGAAAAAACTTCCATAAACTCATATCAACTTTGAAAAATTATACGGATAGCACCATGTATTATTTGAAAAATTTTATTATTTTCTAACTTTTTCAGGGTCATATATTTGGCATTGCAAGGAAATTAATATGGTGAATTTTCTCTACATTGTATTGTGACATTTATTAATAATTACCTCAGTTTTTATGTTTTCTCTAGGATAAGAATTTGTGATCAGTATTGTTGCCTTTTGTGACACGTGTTTAATGGCACACTAATTGGATTTTGATATTTCTTTTCTGTGATTGTCCTGTAACTACTATATCAAACATATTTTTAAAGTGTCCATTTAGAAATGCAATGAAATTTTTGCTATTTATTGTGAGAAATGAAATGAATCATTTAATATATTTTTAAATGTTAAAACATTAGTGTGTAGTCACATTTGTTGAAATAGAAGGAAAGACAGTGAGCTCTCTGAACCATGGCTTCACTCTGTGGTGAAACAAACAGTCCTGAGTGTGGCACAGACAGAGAAAGGTCTTGAGGGTATTCTGGGTTGATACAGTCCGTAGGTCAGCTCTGTGATCTTCTGTTGGGGTCACTTGTCCTTAACTTTTACATAAGCGTAAGCCAAACAGGGAACTATATCCTGCTCATCATGATCACTGGTTCAGAGGGGACACGTGACTTAATTCAGTTACCTCATTGTGGATTTCAGAACTTTTATAAGAACCACTGGGGAAAAATACAAAAACAAAAACAAAAAATGAGCCTGTTTCAGAGGCTGATCGTAGAGAAGTTGTGAGGAGCTGGAGCTCCATTGTTTCCAACTTACCACTAATGAGCTTGAGATTGAACTTTCACATGGAAGAGAAAGAGCAGTGAGAAACTGGAGACAGTGAGAGACCAGATCATGGATCACCATTTGAATCTTTCATTTAAGCTTCACCTAAAGCTAAACCGACCCCAGAAGGTTTTAGTGAAAGTAAGTTGAGTTTCCTGAAACTTGCTGTTGAAGGAGCCCTATCTAATTCACACATCCTTTCCCTTGATGTTCTTAAGAGATTAGCAACCATAATTTTTTTTTTATTTTTTTGCCTAAGCTAGTTCAAGTTCAGTTTTGGTCACTTGTAACCTAAATAATAGTAATAAACTGTTCTTTGTTGGAAGCAGATTTCATCATTTTGATCTCTGCTTCTCCTGTGTCTAAACAATTGACTCATTCTTTCACTCAACTTATATAATTATTCTGATACAATTGGTATTTATTAAGTGCCTTTCATGGGATAGATACTATTAATGCAACAATTAAAAGCACACAGTTTCCGTCTTCTTGAGATAGAGAGTCTAATGATGGAGAAGACAGATCATCAAAGAAGCAGTTACAATGAAAAATAAATCACAAGAAGTTTTTAGAAGAACTTAAAAGTAGACTAAGCCCTTTCTTACACAATAGGTCCCAGAAGGTCTCCTTGGTGAAGGAGTATCAAATCTGAGGCCTGAGAGATAAGTAAGATAAATCCAGAAAGGCCGAGGGTAAGGCAAGGAGACAGAAAGTTGGAAAGTCTAAATTCCAGAGAAAACGTCACTTATTAATAAGTAACTACAAAGACGTACAGGATGGCTTGAGAAAGGGCATAGCAAAGGGAGGTAGGTGGTTTAGGAGTGGAAACAGACAGGATTTAAAGGAATATGGGCATGAGATAAACTAGCTCAGAAAGGGACTAGTAAACAAGACGAATTTGGGCTTTGATTTTGATTTGTCTAATCTGGGTTTAGGTAAGGAGAGAATTTATTCAAAAAGATTATCACAATAAAGGAAGGCAGATTATTTCAATGGGGAGGGGGTATTATTGCAGTAAGAAGAATGTTCCTACCATGACATCTGCAAGTATCTCAAAGATCAGGCAGAAAAAGGCTTTCTCTTACAGGGAGGAGTGAACAAGGCTAGAAAAAAATCAGGTGTAGGGAAATGAGATGAATGAATGGAAGTGGCATGATTGGAGAATAGGTCAGACAATGTTTTCTCTGAGGTCAGTCTAATCCTGGGAGGGACTATTAAGGAGGAGTTGTGAGCTGGCTTATGCTGGTGATGAGTAAAAATTCATGGACCTGAGGGTGAAAGAAAAGCTTAACTAAAGTTTGGTAGAGGTAAGTTAGCAGGTATTTTGGTCAATGCGTACAAAAAGTTCAGCTAATCTCTTAGGAGTCAAAGAGTGGGAATTTGAAGAGTCTGTGTGTGGTGTTGTCATAGGTAAACAAGGGAGGTAGCTGTGACTTTTATCTAAGTTACACGGGGAAAGGTGGTTTTTTGCAGTAATACATATTCTGGAACACAAAAGGGTGGGAGACTTCTTAATTATAACTATTTTCAAGGAGCACAGTGCTCAGTTAAACTTTAACATGGTCAGATTTCATAAAGATCACTTTGGTATATCATGGAGAAGAATTCGATGGGACATGAGACCAAAGAGAAATAATGTGCAGTATTTCATGTGCACTTGCCCTGGACCAGAGTAGAAATGCTAGGGTCATGAAGAAACAGTGAATTACAAAGATTTTCTGAATGTAGAGAAAACAGGTCATAGCAATTGATTCCATCAGTGAGGTGAGCAAAACACTAAACTAAATCACAGGTGTGTCAAGAAATTAATCGCTTTAGCTGAAATTTCCCTCTTAGAGTCTCCAGCGGCTTCTTTGATTTTTCAGTCTGCAGGAGGACCTCTTAATTACTGCTTCGCAAAGAGGTTTTAATCTTAGGAAGACTCAGATTTCCTGTGGTATGCCTCCTTTCCCCCATATCCTCTGTCCTTGGGTTTTAGCCTGATGTCT
Source organism: Avahi laniger (assembly GCA_963575035.1). Lineage (NCBI taxonomy): Eukaryota > Metazoa > Chordata > Mammalia > Primates > Indriidae > Avahi > Avahi laniger. The sequence continues at coordinate 39,002 of CAUYSK010006414.1, forward strand.
TCACTTATTCACCAAAGATAGAATGTAGTACCTTTTGTCTTGTCTCCAAAAGCAAATATTTTGGTGTTTATCTCTTAACATAATATATCTATCAGAGTTAAAAATAGGGTTAGAAAACTGATTATTATCAGTCTTAACGTGTCTAAGTTTTATCAATCCTCGCCTTTTTTGCGATTGTTAAAAAATTTATCTGCTGTGCACTGAAGAGGGGCTCTAAAGTTGCTTTTAGCAATTTAATTTCTTGGAGCTTTTTAAAAGTGTAGCATATATCTACAAAAATGCACAGATCAAAGGTGCATACGTCAATGAGTGCACAGAAAACAAGTGCACCCAGGTAACCAGCATCCAGTTCAAAAAATAGAGCCAACAACCCAGAAGCCCCACATCGTGCCCAGTTTTCAGCACTAATTCCTATATGGACTTCTGATCCATAAATTAATTTTGTCTATTTTTGAGCTTTATGTAAATAACATAGTATGCAATCTTTTATGTCTGCCTTTTTTCTCTTATTTGTGAGATTTATTTATATTGTTATTTATAATAATCTGTCTCTTCTCATTGCTGTATTGTATTTCACTATTTGAATACATTATAATTTATTTATTTATTCCACCATTGAGGGGCATTTGGACACTTTCAGTTTCATGTGCATGAATAATGCTATTACAACCATTCTTATACATGTTTTTTGTTGTACTAATTTAATTTGAAGAGGAACTTTTCACTGAATTCCTTTCTAAATCTTAGATATATGGTAAACTTTTTTTTTTTTTTTTTACTGCTTTGGGGCTTATTACACATTCTGGTTTGTAGTCATAATCCCAATAGTTATTTAAATCTACTTCTTTTATTACCTGTGTATGTATGTCTCCCCATGTATACTTATGGATTTTAACTGTGATTTTCCATTGGTTTCTTAGGTGTAATTCATCCTTTAACTTTGTTTTCAAGAAGAGCTCAGGAAAAATATTTACCTCAGTTTATACATGTTAAAAAAAGGTCTTTGTTTTAATACTTTAAAAAAAATTGCTTAGTTATAAAATTATTGATAATTTTTTTTTTTTTTTGCTTTACTCAACTGCCTTATGGCTTAAGTACTGCTGCAGGGTTGTATGAAGCAAGTCTCCTATCACCCTCTCATAGAAGATTGAATATCCTTCCTGACTGCCTGTTATGGACTAAATTGTGTTCTCTCCAAAATTCATATGTTGAAGCCCTAACCTCTAATTTAGTTGTCAAGGGGAAAATTAAGGTTAAATGAGGTCACAAGGGTGGGGCTCTTTATCCAATATGACTGTTGTTCTTATAAGAAGAGAGACACCAAGGATGCATGTACACAGACGAAAGGTCTCATGAGGACATAGGGAGATGATGGCTATTTGCAAGCCGAGGAGAAACCTCAGGAAAAACATAACCTGCTTGCACCTTGATCTTAGACTTCCAGTCACCAGACTGTGAGATAAGTTTCTGTTATTTAAGTCACTCAATCTATGGCAACTTTTTATGACAGCCCTAGCAAACTAATATACCGCCCATTTCATGACCTTTGATTTTAGCACGTTTTGGTGTTAGTACTTAGGTAGCAAATTTTTATGGGATCTATTTTGTTCTTTCAATCTATTTTTATTTTCAGAAAAATTATCTTCTATGTTATTTTCAAATATTATTGTCTGTATCATTTGTCCTTTTTTTCAATGTAGAAATTACATATACATTGGATCTCCTTTGTCTGCTTCCACAATTGTCTTATCTCTAATAAGTCTCAATTTTGTCCTCCTTCACTTTTTTTTGGATGTTTCTTTGTTTCATTTCATGTGTGTGCTTCAGCATGGCCATACCTTCTGACTTAACATCAGGGTGGTGGTAAGATCTGCATTTGGGTTTAAGGCATGGAGAGTCCTTTTTAGACCTTGAGCCTAGAGCAAATGCTACAAATGCTGAAAACCAGCTTTATCATCTAGAATAGGATAAGACTCTAAAAAGACACTTCTTGTGTTTATACCTCCCACAACAAACTTATGAATAAGGAGTGATTAATAGTGAGTTTTCTATCCAGACCACTATCTAGTATGGCCCAATTCTCATTGTTATTTTATGTCCAACATGTTGGTTGTAGATAACACAGAAAAATGCTCTATAAGAAATCTTAACATAAACAGATGGAAAAACATACCATGCTCCTGAGTCTATACTACCCAAAGTGATCTACAGATTCAGTGCAATGCCTATTAAAATACCAATATCATTTTTCACAGATCTATAAAAAATAATTCTACGCTTCATATGGAACCAAATAAGACCCCATATAGCAAAAGCAATCTTAAGTAAAAAGAACAAATTGGGAGGCATCAGTCTGCCAGACGTCAAACTTTACTACAAGGCTATAGTAATCAAAACATCATAGTACTGGCACAAGAACAGAGATACAGACCTTTTGAATAGGACTGAGATTCCAGACATAAAACCATCCTCATATTGTCATCTAATCTTCAACAAAGCAGACAAAAATATACACTGGGGAAAAGAATCTCTGTTCAACAAATGGTCTGGGGAAATTTGGATAACTGCATGCAGAAGATTGAAACTGGATGCCCACCTCTCACCTCTCACAAAAATCAACTCACGATGGATAACAGACTTAAGCCTAAGGCGTGAAATCTTAAGAATTCTGGAAGAAAATATTGGGAAAACTCTTGTAGACATCAGCCTAGCAAAGAATTTATGAAGAAGATCCCCAAAGCATTCCCAACAGCAACAAAAATAAATAAATAGGATCTGATCAAATTAAAAAAGCTTCTGCACAGCCAAGGAAACCATCATTAGAGCAAATAAATAACCTATAGAATGGGAGAAAATATTTGCTTTCTACACATCTGATAAAGGGCTCATAACAAGAATCTATATAAAACTTAAGAAAATCAGCAAGAAAAAGTCAAACAACCCTGTCAATAAATGGGCAAAGGACGTGAACAGAAACTTTTCAAAAGAAGAAAGACTAATGGTCAGCAAACATATAAAAAAATGATCAATATCTCTAATCATTAGGGAAATGCAAATTAAAACCACAATGAGATATCACATAACTCCAGTGAGAATGGCCTTTATCGAAAAGTCCCAAAACAACAAATGCTAACGTGGATGCGG
>CAUYSK010006417.1:0-17273 GCA_963575035.1 Avahi laniger
ACACCTGTCAGCCTTGCAAGCTAAAAAACCACAGAGCAGTTGAGCAAAGCTGAACAAAACTGCAAGCCTGTCATGATTGTGATGTTTGTTATAAGCCTATCATGATTCTACTACTTATAAGAATTATTGTTTATTGGATAACTTTTAAGTCTTTTTGTTAATTGGTTAATCATTTGTACCTGTGTGTGATTTGTTAAAAGTAACCCCCCAAAAAAGTATAAAACCTGACAAAAATCCGGAAAAGGTGCTCAGATTTTGGAAGGCTTGACCTCAATCTGGGCCGCCGGCAATAAAACTCTCCGACTCTCCAACTCTCTGCGTGCCGCTCGGTTATTCCCCCGGGACCGGTCACTGACACTTGCGTAACGATGCTGCTCAGCGTGCTACAGTGCATGGGACAGACCTCCAAAAGAGAGAATTATCTGCTGCCCCCAATGTCAATAGCGCCAAGCTGCAGAAACCCTGCTCTATTGCCGACCAGCTTGTGATGTCACTTAGTTTGGCCAACACTCTGTTTCCTCCTTGCTGGAATGCAAATAATAACAGCACCTGCCTTGGGCAGTTGTTTTAACAGCAGAGCCAAGGTGGCATGTGGCACAGCGTCAAGCACCTGGCAAGCCCTCACAATGTGTAAACTTGGGTTTTTGTGGGATTAAAAGTCAATGCCGCGGCCTAGTAAGTCCACAAGTAATTGGTAGGGATGTGATGATGACGGTGACATGTTTGATTTTCACAGGATCTTGTGGTGCCTCTGAGGTCCCTCTTCAAGCCTGCACTTCACGGTAGATCCCTCTTGTTCAGGGTGATGTTCAAAGTCATTGTCAAAATTTAAAAAGTAACGGACTTGTCCCTGGAGATGCTGATCATGGATCTTGTGTCGACTGGTGCTGAGAAGCCAAGCCAGCCGCCTCCCTCGGGTTTTCCCCCCCGCGCTGTTTTCTGAAAGCCGTCTCCAACAGGAGCGGTTCTTGTCATTGGGACCGACTTCCCTAGCGGTGGGGACCCTCGCTCCTCCTCAGCTTTGCATTTTCTGTCTGGGCCCTTAAGATAGGAATTTTCCTCATGTTCTCAGGGAAGTGCTGGGGAGGGTTCTCCCCTCTCTCTGCTCTCTCTCCACTCTTCCCTACGTGAGAAAGAGCAGCTTTTCTGAAAGCTGGAGCTTGCCTTCCACGGGCCATGCCGGCAGTAGTGTGGTCACCATGCCCTGCATTTGGGCAGCAGGAAGCTGGCACCCTCAGTCTCTGGCTCCTTCTCTAGCTAGCACTGATCGTCTCATGGGCCACTGAGAAGGGTCAGAGCTCTGCAAGGGCAAGTAGGTTCTGGAAGGTTTACCGCCATCCCTCTCCCTTGCTTGCAATAGCTTGGACCAATTGAGTGTGGCCATTTAGAGGCTCTGATGCATCCTTCAAATCTGTTCATTCCACAACCAAAGTACAGTCAAGCCTCACTATTTGCAGGTTTGGTACTTGTGAATTCACTTACTTGCTGAAATTTATGTGTATTCTCATGATTAACCCTCCCAGCTCATTCCCAGTTGTTCGAAGACAGGCGCAGAGTAGTGAAAATCTGCGCTGTCTGACACCCACCTTCCCATCTGAGGCCGAGCAAGGTGAGGCTCTGCCTTCTTGTTTCAGCTCTCACGCTGTAAACAAGTGTTGTTTTCATGGTCCACTTAGTGCCACTTTTACGTTTTGCACTTTTGTGCTTTTGGGAGTGGTTTTGTTGTTTAAAAAGGCCGCGTGTTGTACTGAAGCACCGTATCCCTAAGCACAAGAAGGCTGTGACGCGCCTCAGGAGAACATCCGTGTGTTAGAGAAGTGTCCTTCAGGCATGAGTGACAGTGCTGTTGGCCGTTAGTTCAATGTCAGCGAATCAAAAATGCATATTAGTGCCTTTAAACAGAAACACACATAAAACAAGGTTATGTAATGATTGGTTGCCAAAATGTTGTGACCAGAGGCTTGCAGGAACCTACCTCTGTGTTCCTCCTGAGAGCAATGGTTCAAGATCTGCTGACTCCGTGTTCTTGGCCATCTCTCCATCTCCTGTGAGGGAGGAGGGTGAGCGACTGGGAGCCTCCAAATCCTACCCTGCTTGGTTTTCTCCTCACCAGGGCCACAGGCAGACACTCTCCCCTCTACCCCTTTGCAATGATTCTGCGCTAGGAAGACCTTACTGGATATTCCAGGGGATGGAATCCTTACTCTAGGCTGGCCCGTCCTCCAGAAAGCGGTGGGAACCTGTCAGGGTGGACAGTGGGGAGGAAAAGTCCCAGGCTCCAGTCCCCTGCTGCCAACGTCATGTTCAGTTACAGGCAAGCCACTTGCCCCTTGTGACTTTTCGTTTTCTCATCCTACATCCCAGCATTGATGTAAGAAAAATAACCGAGGTCACCCAGTGACAAAACAGGTGCCTAAAAGAATCAATTTTGATTTCCTTCCCCCTGGAGGGGGTGTAACAGCTTCAGAAAACTGAAGTTCCCTTGAAAGCAAAGAGCCAGTTTCCACACGCTCGCTGCTCATGCGTTTGCCAGTCGTTGTTTTCTGTCTGTGGACAGTGGCACTGCTTTGAAAGTACTGGTCACTGTTTGCACTATGTTCCCCTAAACGTCTGGACTTTAGCAGAAACAGCAGGGGCAGAGATAGGACATCCTTCTCTCTTTCTCTGTGCCATGGTGGCTCAAGTCTGGAGTTGACTGTCATCTTTGTCAACAGGCAAATTTCTGTGAACTGACTGTGACGGTTATTCGTATGTGTCAACCTGGTGAGGCTATGGCACCCAGTTATTTAATAAGATACTAATGTAAGCGTTGCTGTAAAGGCGTTTCGTAGATGTGATTAACATTTACAATGAGTTGACTTTAAGTGAAGGAGGTTGCCTTTGATAATGTGGCTGCCTCATCCAATCAATCGAGGGTCTTAAGGACAAAAACTGAAATTCCTCCGAAAAGAAGAAATTCTGCCCTAAGATGATAACATAGAGATCCTAAGTTTACAGCCTGCCAGTCTGCCCTATAGATTGTGGCTGTCCACCTTCCACTGTCTCATGAGCCAATTCCCTAAGAGTGTGGTCCCCAACTCCCATGTGGTCCTTACCTCATATCTTTAAAACAATTAATATTTTAAAAATCATTTCTCTGACCATTTTGAATTTTGGTTATTTATGTACTTCTGCAGTGGACTGTATGTGTCTCGGTGGACTGGGTGTCAATCATTGTGCCTAGAGCATAGTTGGTGCTCAGAATGTTGTTGTATTGAATGAATATTAAAATAAAAATTCAAAGTTAGCTGTCTCAAGGTCCATCTTTAAATGTGGGCTTCTTAAGAGCGATTTCTGGTTCTGACTTTGAGACTGTAGTTTTTTTTTTTTTATCCCTTTTTTTCAGGAGGCTTTGAGTCTTGGAGCATTGCCTACAAAGAGAATTTGGGTTTATTAAAATCGATTTGCTGAATGGGTTTAATGATTATAACCAGATATATGGAGCCCTGAAAAGATTATGCCCAAGGATAGAAGAAGAAATTAGCCCTTGTTCATACCAGAAACATTTACATGGAGAGATTTAAAGGAAAATGATCATTTTGTAAAATATGCACAAAAGCTATAGAATATAAATGCAAAGGCACCTGGGTCTATGTTATGCTTAGGGGGAAAGAGAAGAAATAAGAAAAGGAAATCTCAAGGTTAAGACTGTAAATGAATGGTGAATTGGCCTTGAAAATTTCCCGTCTCCTCCCAACAATTACTGACACCTACTATGTGTCAGATACCAAACCAAGCACTTACACACGTGATCACCTTTAATTCTTACAAAACCTTGTCTGGCAGGAATCACTGCCCTCAATTTATAATCGATGACACTGAAGTTCAACATATTTATGTACTTGGTCCCAACTTAATACAGCTGGGAAGTAGGGGAGGCAGGATTCGAACCCTGGTCCTCCTGATGTCAAAGCTGCTGTTCTTGTTCCCCTTTTAGCTCGAGGATGAGCACAGGCAAAATTTCTCCAAAGAAGGCCCAAAGATCCCAAGTGCTGGCTTCGCTCTTAGTCCCAGCAGTTGGCCCAGGGCTCTTACAATCCCTCCTTGCCGAGGTCAGGACTGGCCCTAAGGTCTAGGGAGGCCTGAGCTTTCTTGTGTTACTCAAAGGACTAATCCTGGACTATCCCTGTGCGCTTAGGTGTGTGTGAGACTGTCTTGGTAGGATGTGCAGGTGAAGTGGTCCAGCTCTGAGGACAAAACTTGGAAGAGAAAACTCACTCCCAGTAAGAGAAAGATTTCCCTCCCTCTGCCTGTCAGGCTAGTGTATGTGTGTGTGTGTGTGTGTGCGCGCGCGCACACACACGTGTGCATACCAAAGGGAATGTGTTTGCATGTGTACATAAGCCCATGTGCTTCTGCATAAGAGAGTATGCCTGTCTCTCTGTGTGTATTTATGCGCCTATGTGCGTACTTTCGTGCATGTCTGGGTGCTGTACACTTTGTGATCAGTTATGCCTCTGTGCATGCATGTGCATATGCAGACACAGATGTGTGGCCTCACGTGTCAACGGGTGCATGTGTGTGCTGCCTGTGTGGCGTGAGTATGCAGGTCTCTGTGTGTGTGCTCACCGCTACCCCTGTGCGCTTAGGTGTGTGTGTGTTTACATAATGACTTGCAACAATGAGCAAATGTGTACAGAGACTCCGCCGACTTCCTGCCAGGCCGTTTCACAGGTTTCAGAGTGTGTCTATTTACCTGTTATGGAAACTGCTCTGCAATTTCATTTTTCCATTTGATCAAATGGTTTTAGTTTATCTTCTGCGAATCTCGCTCTGGCAACTCCAGCTCTGCTGATTCCCACATCTCTCGTTGTTCTGCACTCTGTAGTGCCTTTTATGAGATCTAATATTCTGCCCCAGCCTTCACGCGATGCTGATTTCCTACTGGGCTGCGATCCTGTTTTGTTGGCCTGGATGCTGGGGAGTCTGGCTGGAGTAGCCGTGTCCAGACCTGTCCTATGAGCTCCCCTGAAATGTGGAGATGACCTTGGGCGTTGGCGGATTTGGCATAATTTTAGGCAGCTTGATAGGAGGCACATAAAAGGATGGATTTTGAATTAAATGGAACTATTTTCAAATCTGGCTCTGGAACCTACCAGATGAGTGACCCCAGGCAACTCATTGTTTTCCTTTTTGTCATGAAACTTCATATAATAAATAGAATTATAAATTCTCAGTTGAAAAAATGAAAAGAATATATTCAAAACATTGATTATTTAGTAAGTGTACAGGCAGACGTTGCTGTGTAACAAACCATTTCAAAACACAGTGGTTGCCTGGGCATGGTGGCTCACACCTGTGATCCCAGCACTTTGGGAGGCTGAGGTGGGTGAATCACTTGAGCCTAGGAGTTTGAGACCAGCCTGGGCACCACAGCAAGATCCCATCTCTAAAAAAATTTAAAAAATTTGCTGAGTATGATTGCACATGCCCATAGTCCTAGCTACTCAGAAGGCTGAGGCAGGAGGATTGCTTGAGCCCAGGAGTTTGAGGCTACAGTGAGTTATGATCACGCCACTGCACTCCAGCCTGGGAGTTCTTTGTTTTATCTCTAAAAACAAAACAAAGAAAGAAAAATCCAAAAACACCCAACTTAGTGGCTTAGAAACTATAAACATTTTTTTTGCTCATAATTCTGAGTGTTGGAAATTTAGACGTGTTCCACTGGGTAGTCTACGCCTGTCAGGGCTCCCTCATGTGTCCATGGTCAGTGGAAGGTTGATTTGGTGGCTTTGCTTTTGGAGGTCGGCTTGCTGTCAGCTGTGGTCTCTCTGTTCTATTCTACATGTTCCTCACCCTCCAGAAGGCCAGCCCGGGCTTGGTCCCATGGGGTGGCAAGGGCCACGGGAGACGGTGGAAGCCTGCAAAGCCTCTTAAGGCCTCAGCTTGGAACCGAACACTGTCAGTTCCACTGTGTTCTGTTTGCCGAATCAAGTTATTAGGCCTTCCCAGATGCAAATGGTGGAAAAATAGACTCGGACTTCTTGGTGGGAAGAAACTGCAAATTCACATCGGAAAGGATGCGAAAACAGGGAGGCCATTAATTGGAGCAATCGGCGTAATCAGCCTACTGCAATAGACACTCACTGTTTGAACTGCCTGGAACCTAGGAGGCATTTAATGAATATTAATGAACGGTACTCAGTGAAACCTGCATAAGCCACGATCACTGTATGGTCCAGTCTCAGCACAGATTTACATCAAAGGAAGTTGCATTCTAGAAGAAAATTTAGTTGAAAGACATTAAAACCCTTACCCAGTTTCTCAATCACCTTAAAAAATCCATTTTAGTTCATTTCTCTCACCCCAAATCTCTGGTCTAAATTTCCCTGGGAAAAGACCAACTCATCTGTCTTTCCTCTCTTTTACTTTCCTAAACCCTGACACTCAGCCCAAACAACTGTTCTGTCTCCCTTCTACTTCACGTCCACCTTTGTTCTTTATTATATGGATTGACTTAGTCTTTCCGGCTTCTTTAGATTTCTTTCTGCTTTGCCCTTTTAACATACACGTAAAGGAAAATCCAAGAACTGATTCAGGAAGAAAGAATTCTTTCTCTTTAAAAGGGGAGTGAGAAAGGAAGAGGAAGGAAATGGCACATACTTATAACTTAATATCATTTCTTTTATTTATGTCACACGGGGTTCTTGTGTTGCTATGATAAAATACCATAGACTGGGTAATTTATAAACAATAGAAGTATGTTTAGCTCATGGTCCTGGAGGCTGGGAAGTCCAAGAGTATGGCACTGGCATCTGGTGAGGGGCCTTCGTGCTGGGTCATCCCACGGTGGAAGGCAGAAGCACAAGAGAAGGTGAGAGTGAATGAACAATAGGAAGCAGATTTGCTTTTATAACAACCCACTCTCAAGATAACTAACCTGTTCTCACAATAACAACGTTAATCCATTAATGAGAGCAGAGCTCTCGTGACTTAGTCACCTCTTGTTAGGTCTCATCTCCCAACACTTTTGCACTGGGGATTACGTTTCCAACACAGGAACTTTGGGGGACACATTTGAACCATAGCACCGGGGTACTGTTATATTTAGAAGACCCCTTCTGCCTCTTGCTCCAAGCTATTTCTCCAGCTCCTTCCTTCTTCCCAGCCTGATTTTTTCTTTTGGCTGCAGAATGTCAGTTCTTTGGAAACTATTATCAGGCCCTTAGGAAATATTCCCAGAATGGTCAAAGAGGAGTGTGGGAAAGGGCTGGGTGATCCACCAGGGGTGCAGGCATCTCAGGGTGGTCCCTTTCTTTCTGCCAGACTCCTAGTCTGCCTTCATCATTCAACAGAGAGCCCCCACTCTGTTGAACCCTGAAGGCTTAAGGACATGACAGAGTGTGAGAGATTCATCAAAATCTTTCCCCAACGTATCTGCACCTCTTTCTGTTCTAGCCTCATCTCCACATTGGTCTCTCTGATCTTCTCATCTGCTCCGGTCATTAAGTCACGGACTTTGGGTTCACTGTTTTTGTTTCTGCTGCATCCTCACACCCCGGCTTGTTCCTTCTTTCATAGCTTGGAAGGCATTTGGAATGCCCCCTGGTAACTCTGCCTCACGTTACCTTCCTACCACCCTGTGCACTAGGCACCCTCGCTCCCGTGTTACAGGTGAGGGAAGGTGATGCAGCCTGCCCCAGGTCATTTAGCTTGTGCAGCTGGAATTCAAACCTACCTCTATCTGACTTGAAAGTTCATGCTTTAGAAACTCTGTTAAACTGTCTCCCCAACCTCGGGTGAACAATTCATCCCAATTTTAAGGGAGCTTTCCCGGTTTCAAAACTGAAAGCCCTGCATCTCAGGATATCACTTAGTCCTGGGCAAAGTGAGGTGGTCTTCACTCTACCCCAACCTGGGTGTGTTATCAAGTGGGTCTGGCTCAGCATCGAAGACGGCTGCTTTCCCAGTCCTGATCAGAAAAGGAGAGTTCACAGACCCCCTGCATCCTCTCTGGTTCCAGGCACCTGTCTTCTTGCTTCGTGCCTGTGCAGTCTTGTGTGTCTTCAACATCTGGTTTGTTCCAGTGTAAAAATGCACATAGCACTGAAAGCTGCTACTGGCACTGGGATTCTCTGCCCCCACCCCAATAGCTGAGGTCTCCTTGGGGTCCCTGGGTGATGCACCAAAACAGGAATCCCATCTGGCTTGGAGAATCTTAGGAAACTTACGGTCCTCTTAATGCCTCCCAGGAACACCAGGGGGATAGGCAGCGCCTTCTGCTCATTGTGACATCTTTCTTGAATTCCTACCAGCAGCCTAACTACCCAACCATCAGGACAAGCAACGGAGTGTTAACAGGAAAGAGGGGAGAAGCAAATATCCAAGTGATCCTTCTTTCAAATCGAACAGGTTTGCCCTTAAGGATCTTATTTTATTTTTAGTGTTCACTTCACCAGCGCAAAAGCACAAATAAATCAGAAATTCAGACCCAGACAGGTTTTCTGTGTAACCAGAGCAATCACTGAATTTACCCATTTCCAAATGATTGGCTACCCTTTTAAGCCTGTTCAAGTTTGGCATCTATGGGACTTTGTCAATGCCTGGCAGAGCACAGGGAAAGTGGTCCACAGCAATTACTTTTATAAATACAGCATTCTTACTTTATGCATCTGGGAGAACAACAGGTGGAACAACTGAAAAAAAAATTGTGTGAGTGCTTGAGTTGCTCAAAGTTGAATATTAAACAGAAATCCTCCATGCCCCATATTTCTGGAGATTGGTGTGCATTTGCGATATACTACAGAAGTCAAATCAATATTCACCCAGAGAAACAAGTGAGGAATGAGCAGTTCCATACTCAGCCAACTGTGCTAAGCTCTCCAAGTACGTAGAAATGAGGGATTTCCTCAGTCCTCTGTGCATGCCCCAAAGAACATCTAAAAGCTCCCCAAGGTTAACTCCTGAATAAAAAAAGACCTTTGGCAATTGTGATATTGTGAGAATTTCCATTCGATAAAGTTAATGGGATTTTTAAAGTACTTCTTGGTCGCTATTAGGTCCATGCTGGGAAAATAATAGAAAAAATATAGTAAAAATGTTTTTCAGAATTAGTGACAAATAATATTGGGAGGAGAAGCATAATCCCCCACTGATGGGGAGCAATCTAATTTCTGGAAATGACCATGATGTTGGGTAGATTTTCTATAGTTTCAATTATTAGTATGATGAATCTTGATAGTAACTGGGACGAGCAATAGGAATTTAAAGGGTTGTCTGGTCACAGGGCCCCAGGACTGGGAGATTGTCAGTAAATAATTTTATGTCTTTTTCAGCATCTCAGCTTGTTTTCTTATCTCACTCCCTTGGCAGTTCTGTGAGTTGAGGGAAAGGAGGGAAATCTCTACCAAGTGTCTCCTGTATTAGGACACGGTCCAGTCCAGATATCTGAGTGGTCGCCCTGTGTCGGTGTGACTTGGGCAATGCTGATGTCCTGTGGAGTTTCTGGTTGGAGTTTGGTGCCATCAGAACTTGGAGAAAAAAACAATAATGGTGGTGGACCAAGGCGAACATCTCTGTCACATGGTTGGTTTGGAAGATGAACTTGGGGGCTGAGATGCTGTGCCCATTATGGATGCTAAGACAGAGAACTGTGCTCTCTGCATTTTGGAATGAAGAGTGGAAAACCTCATTCAGTCCCACAGCTACTGACTTGGGGGGACCCAAGCAATGGAGAATTTGAAACCATGTTGGGACAACCTGGAGTTACTCCTCCAAGCCACCAGGTGTCGCTGGTGTGCCAAGGCAGCAAAGGACCAGGCACGTTTTCCAGGTGGATGGGGATACTGGAAACCAGCAATCCTGTTTGTTCCCCAGCCTCGCTGCCCATCAGGATTCCTGGGGGAATTTAAGAAATAGATTCTTGGAAATCCCTTCAGGCCAATGAATCAGTCAAGGCCCAGAAATCAGTATATATAAAAATCTCTATGTCAAAACAGTCATTATCTGGGTAGAGTGTGCGTAGGGGGTTGTTACTACATATTATATCTCTATTTAAATAAATGTCACAGGTGAGCAGCAGCAGCAGGTGTTTGGAAAAACGAGGCTAGTGTCTTTTACAAAGAAGACTGATTCCCCCAGAGGCAAGGGACTCGCTTACTGTGACCAACACAGAGCCAGGGCTAGTGGCTAGGCATCTCAACCCTAAGTGTAGGGCCTTTTCCTTTGGGCCAGGCTGCAGCTCATAGAGCAGTTCCAGAAACTTCTGGGAAGGTTTTGTGTCTCTTCTTCCTCTCAAAACCCAAAAGACACCATAGAGGAGCTGGTTTGTTTGGCAGGACATGATCCTGTTACCACCCCCAATAGCCCTTCTATGAGATGATTCCTCAGAGTCCCCAGGTGCAGAGGTATGACCCCTGTCCTCCAGCTGAGCGGTCTCCATGGGCAACTGGACAAAGCATAGTTCTGCCACAGCCAAGGATTTAATGTGTAACATTTATTGAGCACCTAGTATGTGCCACCCACTTTCCCATCCACTTGGACTTCATGTCAACGTTCTGATGACTAGGAATTATTATTCCCATTTTACAAATGAAGGAACCGAGGCTCAGAGAGATGAAGAAACTCAATCAAGATCACACAGCTCATGAATATTTCTCAAAGAACTAAAAGTAGATCTATTGTTTGATCCTGCAACTCCACTACTGGGGATCTATCCAGAGGAAAATAAATCATTATGTCAAAAACATACCTGCACCGGAATGTTTATCGCAGCACAATTCACGATTGCAAAGATAGAGAATCATCCTAAGTGTCCGTCCACTGATGAGTGGATTAAGAAAATGTGGTTTATGTGCACCGTACAATACCACTCAGTGATAAGAAAAAGTGAAATAATGTCTTTTGCAGGGACTTGGATGGAACTGGAGGCCATTATCCTAAGTGAAGTAACTCAGGAACAGAACAATAAATGCTGTATGTTCTCACTTATAAGTGGGAGCTAAACTATGGCTACACAAAGACACCGCGAGTGATGGAATGGACACTGGAAACTTAGAAGGGGGAGGAGTGAAGAATCATCGGTAGGGTGCAATGTACACTATTCAGGTGACGGGCAGACAAAAGCCCTGACTTCACCACTGTACAATATACACATGCAACAGAATTTAACTTGTACCCCCCAAATCTGTTAAAATAAGGAAAAAAACCCCAAAATTGAAAAAAAAAAGATCACACAGCTCAGAAGTACAAAGATCCAAGCTCAGGTCTCTCTGGCTTCAAGACCCATGTTCTTTTCTCTCCTTACATTGAGCCCCTTCTAACTCTCCCATTACATCCAAAGAATTTCAGTGATTCTCACCCAGTTTAGAAATTGACTCGTTCTCTGGGTTACAAAAAAACAACCCATGGGTATTTTTCAGGTGCAAGCAAAGTCCAGTGATATTATTTAATACTTTATAAAAATTCCAAAAATATTGAGATTTGAAGGAAAAAAACTGTTGTCAATGGAAAAGAACCCAAACTCTGTAAAATAATTTAAAGAGGTTTATTTTGAGCCGAATGTGTGTGACCACAGCCTGGACAGCCATGCCCAAGAAGCCTTGAGCAAGTGGTCCTCCCATGGTTGGGTTACAGTTTGGTTTTATACATTTTAGGAAGACAAAAATTATGCGTAAAATCATAAATCAATGCATGGAAGGCGTACATTGGTTTGGCTCAAAAAGACAGGACATCTTGAAGAAGGGGCTTACAGGTTATAGGTGGGCTTAAAGATTCTTTGATTTGTAATTGGTTGAAGAAATGCTAAAGGTTTGGAATGTTTTAAGTTAAGATAAAGGCGTCTGTTAGTCAGAGACAAGACACTGGACATATAACTTGAGATGCAAGTGATCTGTTAAGTAAACTGATGGCCGGCAGGCATGGTTTAAGCTTTGTCTTGCATGGCCTTAGGTCTGTTAATTATTTAGTATCTTATTGTGACAAAGAATAACTCCCAAAGGGAGGGGGCCTAACTAGGTGTGTCTGACCTTCCTTCTCTTCCTGGTTCAGCTTGAAGGTTTTAGTGGGGTTCCCTCAGCAAAGATGGGGTCCATTCAGTCAGTTGTGGGGGGGGCTTAAGATTTTATTTCAGTTCACACTGTATAGCAAACCTAGTGCACAAATCAACACTCTTTCTGGTGGATCTTGAAGAACTTTTAAATCAGAAAATTCTTACCTGTGAGTAGGCCATGGCAAGGTCAGCAGTAGCGTTAATGAAGTCTTCCGTGTTTTGACGTTTGAGACATTTTCCCAAGTATGGAGGTCAAGTTCAGGCATTTGTAATCAGTTGATAAAAGACATGTGTGCACAGCCACATGGGAAATTTATGAATATTATCAAATAATGATGTAAAGTATAATTAAAGTTGAGCTATTAAGTACTAATTAATTAAGCTGTCAGATTTTAATCAAGGAATTGATTGTTTCTGTATAGAGCGCTGATGGTTCCGCTTCTTTGCAAAGCTCTGGGACCCTGATTTGCAAAGATTAACAAATTAAAGGGCCACACTTCAGCTGTTATGTTTTCTGCAAGAGGCAATGAGTTTTTCTGCTTCCTGGAGCGTGTGAGTGTAGACTCAGCAACTCTCTGATTCTTACAGAAAGCCAAAAACTAAAATCCTCTTGGGTAGGACCAGACGCAAAGGTTGTACTTATGGTGGTCATTATTCAGATAAATAACATTTCTTGAGTGTATATTTGTGCATGAAACTACATTGTCTCACTTTATCCTCAAAGCAACCCGCTTTACAGAAGAGGAAACTGAGGCTTATAGAGGGGGTGAGACAAACCCAACGTTCTATACTTGAGGCCAAATTTCCTTAGGGAAGGGGAGGTGGTTTTGAGTTTCTATTCCCTGAGGCTGAGTGAACTGAACTTTCCTTGGTTTTAATAATACAATTGTAGCTTCTGTCCCACTTGGCATCACTCCCTCCTCTGTCACCAATCTCCTTGCCCGTTGCACGGAGATTGCTTGCCCTGTGGAAACACATCCATAGTCACACAGATTAGCGCTTAAATCCCGACTCTCCCGGTTACTGGCTGTGAGAGTTTGAACAAATTATTTTCATTTTTCTGAGCCTCAGCTTTATCATCTGCTAAATGGGAGCAGCGCCACCACCTTGCCGAGGATTAAATGATGTAATGGCCACTTTGCATCGAGGCCTTCCTATCCTTCAGGTGTGGTGTGAAACACATTTTGTTCAATTCCTTTAGTCCTCACAATCTATCCATTTAGAGAGGTCAATGGGTCTAGCAGGGGCCAGGCCACCCTACCCAACCCCAGTGCTGCGGCTGCCACCAAACACCCTGCGTCTGGCCCAGCCCCATCCGCCCTGGGTGAGTCACCTGTTTACAGGTGGGGATGAAGTGGACTTGGAGGGCGGGGTGGCCGAGACGGCCCTGCAAGGGTGGAGGTTAATTCCACGGTCTGTGTTTGCTTCTCGGAAACAGCGGTCCCGTGCTTCGGCTCCTGGTCAGTCGAGGAAGGGAGCAGGTGCCAGGTGAGTGTTGGCTGCGCGCCAGGAACCACGTGGCGTTCTTTACACGGACGATCTCATTTAGCACCGTGAGGTAAGCGCTGTCACCGCCCTTCTAGAGATGGGGAGACCGAAGCTCCACGAGGCTAAACGGTTTGCCCAAGATCACACAGCATCTCTCCCGAAGAGTCAGTTCTCGACGAGTCAGGCCTACGGGCCCCATCTCCGCAGGCAGGGCAAGCAGCAAGAGGAAACTGGGGTTTTGCACAATTTGTCGTTGCAGCTGTGAGCAGGGCGGGAGGACGGGGGCGGGGAGCTGAGGACGTCGCATAAACCACGGAGAACGCCGCAAAAGAAAGTCATTGTTATCATAATAATTATAATTGCACGGTTCTCCATGCCCTCTCCCTGGACTCCCTGCGATCCCCCACGCCCGGCACCGTGGCCTCCTCCAGAGCTGCCTGGGATGGCAGTGTCTGGCATCTTCAGAGTAATCGCCGTAAAAGAACAGCAGTGGTATCTGGAGCCAATGGAAACAAATCCACCAACATCCAAGGCAGTGTATCTGCATTTAATACTTTGTTTATGGAGCAATAAGAATGCCAAGATTTACACGTTTCGGGATTCCTAATTGAATCGTATAAGTGTGGGGAATGCGAGCTCTGGGAATCTTTGGGAACACGGGCGGGCGGTTCGTCAACGTCAGGTCGTGGAGCCTGCTTCCTTCTCGGACAGCTCGGCGGCTGTGCTGGCGAGTCCTCTGCACTGGGACTGTCTGTGCTGGCTCATTGCCCTCTGTATGGGCTGCGCCGTGTTCCTGCAGGGACACTCTCAAGAAACAAAGGAAGACAAATGAGTCTTTTGACTGTTGGAAGTGGCGCCTCCGAGCCTTCTGTCCCTGCCCTACCTGACTGCCAGTGGTGTGGTTTTCTGAGATTTGGAGGTGCGGGGGTAACGAGTCAAGCTCTTGGGGCTTTAATTCTGGCTCTGCTTTGGTTTAGCTGTGTGACCTTGCATGAGTTGCTAAACCTCTCTGAGACTCAATGCCCGATTCTGTTAAAACAGAGAGCATTGTTTAAGGTTACTGGTTGAATTGTTTTTCCTAAAAAGATATGTTCAAGTCCTAACTCTTGGTACCTGTGAATGTGACTTTATTTGGAAATAGGGGTTTTGCAGATGTAATTAAGATGAAGTTATACTGGATTAGGGTGGCCTTTAATCCAATATGACAGGTGCCCTTATAAGAGGAGAAGAGACACAGACACAGGAGAGGAGACAGCCACGCGCAGGTGGAGCAGAGATTGGAGCGACGCGGCCGTAGCCAAGGATGCGTGGGGCCGCCGGAAGCTGGAATAGGTAAGGACGGATCCCCTCCTGAGGCTGCGGAGGGAACAGTGGCCGTGCTGGCACCTGACTCAGGGCTTCCGCTACCGGAACCGTGAGAGTAAATATCTGTTGTTTTAAGGCACCCGGTTTGTGGCACTTTGTTGTGGCAGCCCTAGGAAACAAATATTAAGGTGGATGATTTTAAGGACTCAAAGGACCTATTTCAGTGCCTGGCAAGAGTAATTGCTCGGGGAATGTATGTTTCCCCTCTTCCGTCACAGTTTCCGGGGTCCTGCGATATCAAGAAGGAGAGACGGGGTGAGGGAGGGAGGGACCAGAGCCGGACTGCTGAGGCTCACATCACAGTTCCGTCACTTAACTTGCTTTGTGACTTTGGGGAAGATTTGATCCCTGTCGCAGTTCTGAGAAAGAGAAAAGCAGCCCCGACGTCCAGGCCTGGCCCGATACCGTCAGCAAGGGCTTGGCGTTGCCAGCAGCGGGCTCGGCTCTCACGGTTGGACCCCAGAGTTCTGCGGAGCATAAATAATGTCACAGAACACCAACATCAGAAAAGCCCGCTCTGCAGCGATGGCTGGTCTAGATGAAAACAAGACCACTTTGTAACCACGTCTGCACACAGCCTGGGCTTTCTCTGGGATCCCACAAGCCGTCCTGGTGTGGGAGAGGTCACTACATGGCCTCAGCCACCAGTGCATGGTTATCAGAAGGGGTGATGTCCACACTGAGAGTGGCTTGCCCTGGGGCCAAGCTGGGAGACAGGGAGGTGTCGGGGAAGGTGGCTCCTCTTCCTCAGTCAGGTGGCGCAGGAGGGCAGAGAGGGCGAGCCTGTGGGCCGTGGAACTGGGGCCCTGCTTTCCTGTCCTGGCTCTTCCACCTACTAACTGCACTGTGTGTAAATACCCCAATCTCTGCTTCCTTGTGGAGTGGAGACCCAGGAAGCGTCGTTGCGAGGCTTCGATGCGATGGTATCTTTGGCGCACTCAGCAGCGGGCAGCAGCTCTTACTCCAGGTGCAGACTGGCCCGTGTCCCTCTGTGAAGCTGGTCACCAGTGCTCATGTTGGTCGAACGCTGAGGGTGGTCCACAGCGGGTTCCGGACGTGCTCTTGCTCCCAAGCCAGTTCCTCCCGCTGGTTTGGAGGAGGTGTGGCCGATGTCCTCCCCTGCCGTCCTGCACTCTGCTCCACCCTGGGACTCCTCAGCCACCCGGCAGTCCCTGGCAGGGCCGGGCAGGCAGCAGGCTCTGGGGCAGGTGGAGCCTTCAAGGGTGCGGACGCCCTGGCCACAGCAGCTAGACCAGAATGGCCCACGGCCCGCGGCCGTCCCACCTGGTCTGGCCTCCGCCTTTGCCTCCAGTTGCACCTGTGCCCTCTCCCCATTTTTTTTTTTTACCACACCTGAGCCAGCTGGGCTTCCACGCTGCTTCCAGAGCATTCCAGACATGCTCTCGCGCCTCTGCCTTTGCAGTGCCTGTGCCCTGTGCCTGGAATACTCTCCCTCCCGCTCCTGCTGAGACTCCTCATTCGTGGGCTCTCGCCTCAAGATTTCCGCAAGCCCTGTCTGGAGTCAGCCCCCTGCTGGTCCCTCCTGCCTCCTGCTCCGGCCCTTCAAGCCACATAAGGCAGGTCCTCACTAGAGGAGGGGTGTCTGTCGGTCACTGCCCGCCCTCCCAGCGACAGTGAGCTAGCGCACGCCCGACTCTGCGCCCGCTGTGCCCCAGCACCGTGCACTCGGCCTGGCACGCAGGAGACGGAGGTCGGCAAACTGTGGCCCTGGCCTGGCTGGCTGTTTCTGTACATGAAATTTTATTGGAACAGGGTCAGACTCACTCGTTTACATGTTGTCTTTAGCTGCTTTGTGCTGCGGCGGCAGCGTGGAGCAGCTGCGACAGAGACCGCATGGCCTGCAGAGCCTGAAATATTTGCCATTTGGCCCTTTATGGACAAAGTTTGTCCAACTGTAAAGGAAATGCAGTTTTGCCTTTGGTGGGGCTATGTAGGAGGTTTTTTTTTTAGACAGAGTCTTATTCTGTGGCCTGGGCTAGAGTGCCATGGTGTCAGCGTAGCTCACAGCAACCTCAAACTCCTGGGCTCAGTGATCCTCCTGCCTCAGCCTCCTGAGTAGCTGGGACTACTGGCATGTGCCACCATGCCCGGCTAATTTTTTCTATATATTTTTAGTTGTCCAGCTAATTTCTTTCTACTTTTAGTAGAGACGGGGTCCCGCTCTTGCTCAGGCTGGTTTCGAACTCCTGAGCTCAAAGCAATAAGCCCGCCTTGGCCTCCCAGAGTGCTGGGATTACAGGCGTGAGCCACCGCGCCTGGCCAGTGTGTAGGAGGTTTTGCGGGGCAGGAAGGGGAAGGCTGTGAGTGTTTGCTGTCCTGCTTCGTGGGAGGCCAGCGGGTTGAGGTGTAGGTCCCCAAATAGGCTGGAAAG
>CAUYSK010006418.1:0-22659 GCA_963575035.1 Avahi laniger
ATGGTGTTTTCTTCTCGAAATGTCACTGCTAGCTGATTGCTGAGCCCAAACAAGATGAGCTGAAAAGAGGGCAGGGGAGGTTGGCACTTTGGGGATGGGGCCTCCCTGGGGGCACAGGTGGAGGCAGAGGAAAGGGAGGACTCTAGAGACGTCAATCAGCTCCACACCACGCCCACCGTTACATCCCCGACAGCCAACACAGAGTGTGCACCCGTGCATCTCATGGCAGCGGTTAATTTAGCCTGGGCAACACAGCAAGACCGTCTCTACAGAAAATTTTTAAAATGAGCCAGGCATGGTGGTGCACGCCTGTAGTCCCAGCTACTCAGGAGGCTGAGGCGGGAAGATCAGTCGAGCTCGGGAGTTGGAGGTTGCGGTGAACTATTATGACGCCACTGCAGTCTAGCCCAGGTGACAGAGTGAGACTTTGTCTCAAAAGAAAAAAAAATTTTATTAAATGATCATTAACTGTGCACTAGATGCTGGGTTCTGTGTTAAATCCACACCTGTAAGTACCATGACGGTGCCCCCTTGACTGTGGGGAAATTAGAGTCACAGCAACAAGCCTAAAGGCACAGCCTGAGATCGAAAGCAAGAACTTAGGGTGAGGGCTGGGTCTGATTCATAGCCCAGCACAGGGCCTGGCATGAGAGAGGGAGAACCCCACGCCAGGCCTGGGTCAACGTGGCATCAGACTGGCCGGTTCAAATCCCAGCTCCCAATGCAAGTTGCTGTGTGACTTTAAACAAATCGCTTAACCTCTCTGAGTCTCAGTGGCCACATCTACACAATGGGGGCAACAGCAGTTGTCAGGACCTTGAAGGGTGCTGGTGAGGCTAAAAGGTGCCACTGCACACACAGATGGCTTCCTGACCAGTCACTGCCATTGGCATTGTCATTATGCTGCTGTGAGGAGTCAGGACTAGGGTCCCATTGCAAGACTCTCTCCTTCAAGGAGAACAGCGGCCACACATGCCATCCTGCTGGGGCCCCCGCGGGGCTGGTCTCACCTGCACAGTGACCACCAAGATCTTCACCACCTGCAGCATCAGTTTGCAGGGCTTGCGGCCCTTGGCCCGAAACTTGTCACAGGGACTCATGAAAAAGTACTTGAGGCGACGACGGAGGTCTTCCTCTTCTGGGGGGGTCGGAGGGCCCAGTGAAGCCCCCACCTGGGTCCCATATCCAGGGTTGGGGGTGAGAAGCCGCTCGGTCTCTGTGGGAATGGGAGAGGATGCTGGGGACCAGGCAGGGTCCCTGCAACAGGGGACGCAGCATGTGAACTCTCCCCACTGTCCCACGCTACTGCCAAGGAAGAACTTTGAGAGGTCTAAGGGAGACCAGAAAATCTGCTACACTGTATGGACACACACAGCAGTGCTGCTCAGAGGTTCCACAGCCGGGTTTGAGAGGCAAAAGGGCCTGAGCCGATTCCAGCCTCTGCTGCTCCCCAGCCTGGACAGGACACACAGCCTCCTTGAGCCTCAGTTTCCTCATCTGCAGAATGGGCACTAATCATCTCCCATGGGAAAGCTCCGGATTGGATGCTTACAAAGCATCCATGCATGTTCCTGTTGTTGATTCGTGGGGAGATAATGATGTGTTTCCACTAGCTTATCATAGGGCATTCAAGGCTCCTGGGCTTGGCCCAATTCTTGCCTCCAGGCAAGAGCGCAGAGCTCAGCCCACATTCCAGTTTTTTCTGGACAAATACTCAAAGTACGACCTCTGCACTCATCATAGCCTCGCCCATCGGCTGACCCTCTCACAAGCCACAGGCCAGGAGAAGGGGTGACCAGTAACAGTGCTAATAATGGAATACAGTTGCTGAAGACTCCATTTATCTTCTAGAAATCACACAGCCCTAGGATCAAATTCCAGATCTGCCATTTCCCACTGGGGTGACCCAAGATGCCTCTGTCTTCTCAGCTGAAAAGTAGAAATCAAAAATGTCTACCCCTAGGCTGAGCCCCTGAGGCTGCTCTGAGAATTTTGTGAGACAAAGCAGGTGAAGGCCTCGATAATTCTTTGGCAAACAGAACCTGTTCTGATAACTGTTTTTTCCTTGGAGCCCAAGAGGAAGATGCACGGTTTCTGCAAATGCTAGAGTCACAGTCAGTCGTGGTAGCCCAAGAACTGTCCCTGACACACACCCCCTAGGAGAGCCGTGGGATTTTCCAGGGCCTGGCCCCTGTCTGGCAAAGATGTCAGAATAAATGTGGACGCTGTTAGAACCTCCCGTGCAGAGAGGGCCCCTCCCTTTGGAACTTGGACGCTGTAGCTGTTTACGAGTCAGTCCCGAGAGAAGCCAGAGGGCGGGCTCTGCCTCCCAAACTGGGATCACCGCTAACACAACCCAGACCCTACCAGCGGGTACGCCTATCGGGTAGGTGTTTCTGGCTACCTCCAGAAGGGGAGGCCAACACAAGGGGTCTTCCTCCAGCCTCCCCAGTGAGAGGTGACATCCGCAGGGGCTGGAAGCCTGCGTTTAAGAAGGCGGAGCTTGCATGGGTTTGGAGATCTGAAATTGAGTTATTTGCCTGAAGGAAATCCAATCCCTGCAGCTCTTCGCCTGAGTTTAGGGAAGCTGAGCCTTTGCCTCCTGGAACCGGGAAGGAAAACCTGGGAGTCTCGCATCCGGGTTGGAAAAGCTGCTGCCCGCTGTCTGAGTTCCTGCAAAGTTGTGCAGTCGGAACCCAGGCTCCCAGTAGAAATCCTGGGAGAGACCGGCGGCTCGCTCTTTCCCCGAGTGTACGACTCTGGGCAGAGCCTGGGGTCGGGAAGGGGGATGACAGGTGTCCCGCCACCTCAGGTCGGAGAACCAGGTGCCCACCCGCCGCCCAGGTTCTAGGAACCATCTGCGCGTATCTCCACCACCCGGGGGCTGAGAGGTCAGCAGCGGAGCTGAGAGAAGGGGGACGGAGAGCCCCGCCGCCCGAGGTCGGAGAAGCTGGCCGCCCGCCCGCCAGCCCGCGGCCGGGAACCCGCGGCACCGCCCGCGCCCTCACCTGAGCCGCGCCGGCCCGCCGGGGCTGCCATGCTGGGCCGCGGAGCGAGGGACGCCGGCGGGCGCGGCAGGCGGCCTGGGTCCGGGCGCCCAGCCGCTGTCACTGCGGCCTCGCTCCCTCGCGGCGCCGCTTCAAACCCACCCGCGTCAGCTGAGCTGGGTTGCGGTCACGTGACCAGAGAGCCCAGGGGCTCACGTGACCGGATCCGGTCCCGCCCCCAGCTGGGCCACGAAGACCAGACCCCCTATCCGAGCAGGGCGCATGCGTGCCTCAGCCGGCGCCCTGCGAGTCGAAGGCGGTCGCGAGGTCCTAGCGCCGACGTGCTCTGGGTTTCGGGGATGGATGAGCTGGCTCTGAGCCTGGCGAGCTCTGCCCTGGCTCCCTGTCATGCCAGCCTCGTGACTTCTATGCCCAGAGCTTGACCCCTTACCCTCCGCGGTGTCTGGTGATGACCCTGCATACTATCTCAAGGCTGCCTTTTTGTTGTTGTTGTCGTTGAGACAAAGCCTCACTCTGTTGCTCTGGGTAATGCAGTGGTGTCATCGTAGCTCACTGCAACCAACGAACTCCTGGGCTCAAGCGATCCTCCTGTCTCAGCCTTCCGAGTAGCTGGGGCCACAGGCACGTGCCGCCATGCCAGGCTAATTTTTCTATTTTTGATAGAGACAAGGTCTCGCTCTTGCTCAGGCTGGTCTCGAACTCCTGAGCTCAAGCGATCCTCCTGCCTTGGCTTCCCAGAGTGTTGGGATTACAGACATGAGCCACCATGCTCGGCCTAAGGCTGCCTTCTTCCTTTCTCCCAGAATGTCCTTCTGTCCCCCTCATCAGGACCAACAGCAAACCCAATTTCCTATTTATGTAGTAAATAGAACCACTTATCCCCACCCCTGTGGCCCCCAGCCCAGAGCCCTCCAACATTCCTGGCCTGGAACATTGTAGCAACCTCCTCCCTGATCCCAGCTTCCCTCCACTCTGTTCTCCACTCAGCAGCTAGAAGCATCATCAAAGAATAATTTGCATCAGTCCTCTACCATAACCTGCCCTTGGCTTCCCATTGCTCTGAAATGACAAGCAAATTTCCCACCTCCATTGGTCAGAGCTCTCTGGTCTGGACCCTACCTACTCCCGTGGCATACCTATGGCCCCAGGGCCTTTGCACACTCTTGCCCTGGAGCATAATGGTTAAGAACCTACACTCTGGAGGGCAATTTGGGTTTAAATCTAGGCACTGGCCAGGCTCGGTGGCTCATGCCTGTAATCCCAGCATTTTGGGAGGCCGAGGCCAGAGAATTGTTCGAGTGCAGGAGTTCAAGACCAGCCTGGGCAGCAAGGCAAGATCCCATCTCTAAAAACAAAAAATTAAAATTAAAAAAATCTAGGCACTGCCAACTGCCACTTCTACATCTTCCAGAGTCCTTTAAACTCCATGTGTCTTGGTTTCCTCATCTGGAAAATGAGGATACTCGACCTGTTACCTGCCTCATGGGGCTGCTGAGAGAATTAAATGAGAGAATGCAAGAGCAGGGCATAAGGATGGGCAAACAGTACTGATTATTAAATTAGTGGTTATTCTGATTATAAAATCCTCCCTTGAGGAAGCTGTCGCCTCCCATCTAAATCAGAAGTCTTTTTCTTTTTGGAGACAGAGTCTCACTCTGTCACTCCGGGTAGAGTACAGTGGCATCATCACAGCTCACCACAGCCTCAAATTCAGGGGCTCAAGCAATCCTCCTGCCTCAGCTCCAGAGTAGCTGGGACTATGGGCACGTGCCACCAAACCAGGCTAATTTTTCTATTTTTGGTAGAGACAGGGTCTCGCTCTTGCTCAGGCTGGTCTCGAACTCCTGACCTCAAGCAATCCTCCCTCCTCGGCCTCCCAGAGTGCTAGGATTACAGGCATGAGCCACTGCACCTATGAGCTCGGTGAGGGTGAAGACTCCTGCAATCAAGAGACGTTTGTTGAATGCATAAATGAGCAGCCTCCTTTGTCCAGTGATGCACCCGTTACGTTGGCTTTGAAGGGCAAGCAAGGGGTAGGTTGGCGGAGCAGGTGGACCAGTGTGAGACCTCATGGGGGAGGCTGGGAAGCCTGGCTGGTGTGGCTTCTGGCCCCAGAAGGAAGCCAGGACACTGGGACTCCAGACTATGGGTGGCCCAGGCCACATCATTACATCTCCGGGGGAAGGGGCTGTGTATTGGGGAAGAAAGCGCAAAAGGCAAACCAGGACACTGAGCTGGGAAGCAGTGGGAGGATTTTACTAACAACACAACTCACAACTTCCGCAGGCCCCCTTGGATGCCAGCGCCCCCTTCAGCCATCAGGCCCCAGCAGTGCCCCTTGCTCCTGTACCCACTCGGGACTCTCGCCGGTAGGGAGGGCTGGGCTGATAGCGTCATGGGTGGGAGAGCAGGGGTCAGGGCTGGGCACAAGATCAGGGCTAGGACTGGGGTCAGATTCATGATCGGAGCTGGCCACAAGGTCAGGATCGGCATCGTGCCCAGGCTTAGGGTCAGGCAATTCCACAGGATTAGGGCTGGGGGTGGATCTGGAGCTAGAGAGGGGCTTGGGGCTGGGATTGGGGACAGTGCCCAGCACAGAGCCAGGGTCAGGGCCGCTGCCAGAGCTGGTGCCAGGGCTGAGGCCCAGACCCGAGCCCAGCACGGAGACAGCTTCGGGACCCAGGAGGGAGACCTGCCCCGGCCTCATCCCGGATGCAGGGGTCAGGTCAGGGCCGAGGCCCAGGCCAGCGGCGGCTGCAGCAGCGGCGGCAGCGGCGGCGGCGGCCGCGCCCTCGTGCACCCGCTTGTGCTTGGTGAGGCTGGAGGCTTGGCCGAAGGCCTTGCCGCAGAGCTGGCAGCGGTAGGGCCGCTCGCCCGAATGCACGTGCAGGTGCTGCAGCAGCGCCGAGCTCTGCCCGAAGGCCTTGGAGCAGTGCGGGCAGGCGTAGGGCCGCTCGCCCGTGTGGATGCGCAGGTGGTGCTGCAGGTTGGAGCTCTGCCCGAAGGCCTTGCCGCAGTGGGGACAGCGGTAGGGGCGCTCGGCCGTGTGCGTGCGCTGGTGCTGCAGCAGCGCCGAGCTCTGCCCGAAGGCCTTGCCGCACTGCGGGCAGGGGTAGGGCCGCTCGCCCGTGTGCGTGCGCAGGTGCTTGAGCAGCGCCGAGCCCTGGCCGAAGCCCTTGGCGCACACCGGGCACTTGTGGGGCCGCGGGCCACCGTGCGTGCGCAGGTGCTGCGCCAGCAGCGAGCCGTGCCCGAAGGCCTTGCCGCACACCGGGCAGTGGTGCGGCTTCTCCCCGCTGTGGCTGGAGCGGTGCTTCAGCAACGTGGAGCGCCACCCGAAGGCTTTGCCGCACGCCGCGCACTGGTACGGCCTGGCCCCGGTGTGGATGCCGCGGTGCTGCGCCAGGGTGGCACCGTGGCTGAACGACTTGCCGCAGTCGGGGCAGCGGTACGGCTTCTCGCCGCTGTGCGTGCGGCGGTGCTGGCTCAGCCCCGAGCTACGGCGGAAGGCTCGCCCGCAATCGGGGCAGGAGAAGGGCCGGGGCGGGCTGGCCGGGGCGGACAGCACCGCGGGGCTGGTGGCCAAGACCTGGGGGGTGGCAGTGAGGCCGGACTCAAGGGGGTCCACATCTGGAGCAGCGGGGCTGAGAGTGTCGCTGTTAGGGTCGAGAACCAGGGGTACGGGGCCAATAACATCAGGATCGAGGTCGAAACTCGAAGACATGGGGTCAGGATCTTGGGGTTCAGAATCGCGGTTGCCCAAGATAGAGCCCGGAGCGTCGGCATCGGGGTCCACATCCTCGGAGACAGGCTCCAGATCTTCATAGCTGGGGTCCGCGTCTTCTGAGACAGTGTTGAGGTCTTCCGGGTCGGGCCCTGGGTCTTCAGACACTGGGTCCAGATCTTCGGGATTGGGGTCCAGGTCCTCTGAGCCAGAGTCGAGCTCTTCATAAACCACCCTCAGGCCTTTGTGGCCGGGGTTCCTCACAAGGACGGAGCGCCGCATCCCAGATGTGAAAGTGCCAGCCGCTTCTGGGGCAGGATCTGCAGAGAGGACAGAGGGTAGACGCAGGTAGGTTCTCAGGAAGGGGGGGGGTCCCTTGGGCAAGGGGACCCAGCTGTGCCGCCAGAACCCACTACTATGCACACACATGGATCTTTCTCTTGTGTCCAACTTCAGAGAGACTTCTGACTCACCCCAGCCAGGGCAGGAAGTAGAGGGACCCTGGTGGAACATGGTGGAACCCTCCTTTCTCAGCCCCAAACCTGGATGGAAGGCATAGGACCCAGCACTAGAGATCTCCAGTGCCCAACGTCATGGCTCTGCCCCTCTCTCCATCCTGGGCTCCTCTTGTGGGAGGCTGGGGTCCTGTGGAGGAGACAGTTCTAGGTCCTGACCCCCCTGGATGGGGGTTCCCTTATGGGGAAGAGGATAGGTGTAAGGGTTCCTGTGTTCCTGAGCACATGGCCTGAATTCTTGTCCCATAGTTGGAGGTGGCAGATCTGGCGGTTACTGGTAGAGAGGGGGACCTCTGGTTCACCTCCTAGACAGGTGGCATCCTGAGGTTCCAGAGCTCAGGATGTCCAGAGCTGGGGGACAGAAGTCGGGTGCAAGCAACATCTGGTACCCCTCCTAGGTCACCGGAGGAGGACTGCTTGCCTTCTGGGGAGGAGACAACCTGAATTCCAGACCTCACAGCTTGGGGTGGGAACAGTGCCAAAACATCCATGCTCTCTCTTAGACCTAGAACCCCTTCCTAAAGCCAGAGGGCGAGTGTGAGAGAATGACATAGGGGACCCCTCCTGGCTGGGAGAGGTAGACAGGGAAACTAACGGACCCCGCAGTCAGGAGGGTGGGGACAGTTGTCAGTATACCTGTTTTTTTCCCCCATTGGCTAGAAGATCCTGAATTCTTTTTTTTTTTCTTTTGAGATGGGGTCTCACTATGTTGCCCTGTCTAGTCTTGGATTCCTGGGCTTAAGCGATCCCCCTGTCTCAGCCTTCCAAGCTCCCAAGTAGCTGGGACTCCAGGTGTGTGCTAAGTTGCGCTCAATGGAGAAGATCCTGAATTCTACCCGCTAGCTGGAGGGTAGGCGAAAAGAATATGTGGGGACCCTCCTGGGTTACCGGGGGAAACCCCAGACTATGTCCTCCCATGGCTGGGGCACAGGAATGGTGTCAACACACTTTTGTTCCTTCCTGGAGGAAAGATTTCCAACTGAGCTCAATGCCGGGGTCATGGCTGGGGGCAGGCAGACGGTGAAAAACAGTAGTGGGACTCCTGGGGAGCAAAGAGGCGCTCAGGATGATCTGTTGCAGAGGGGCTTGAGCTGCCCACCCCATGGCTGGGTGTAGATCTGTGCCTGGGGGGTTAGGGGGACCTCTGGCTCCCCTTTCAGGGAGGGGGACATACCGAGCCACAGACCCATAGCTGCGCGTAGTTAAGCAAACAGAGCAGAGTTCCTGGACGGCCTCCGCCACCCAGACCCCGTAGCTGGAGGGTGGGGGGAGCAATACCTGGGTCCCCCCTACCCTAGGTTCCTGAGGGGCAGAGAAGCCTTAGATTGCTTCCAGAGGGAGGGGCCCCCTGAATTCCAACTTCCTAACTGGAAGGTGGGAGGAGAAATCACCGGGGTCCTTCCTGAGTTCCTGGTGGGCACGTGGACCCCTCTGGATCACCTCCTGGGGGGGGCTTCCAGAACTCCAGACCCCAAGACTGGAGGGGGAGGGAAACAATAGCTAGGCCCCTTCCTGGGGTACTAGGGGGAGAAGAACCCCTGGATGCCCCTCCTGAGGAAAGGGCCTCGTGAACTCCCGACCCCAGGCCCTGGCGGGAGGTGGGAACAATACCGAGGGACCCGGTCCGATTGAGGGCTCCCAGCCTCGGGGGCCCTACCCCCAGGCCGCAGCGGCGGGATGCACGCGCTAGGCCGGCTGGCCGCGGGGTCCCCTCCGATCGCGCCGGCGACCCAGCTAGCCCAGGCCGGGGCCGGCGGCGCGCGGGGCTGGGGCCGAATAGAGGTCGCCCTGGGCCGCGCCCCGCACCCGGACCCCCCACCTGCCCCCCGCCCGGCCGCAGCCCGCTCGCGGGGACACTCACCCGGTGCCCCTCTCCCCTGCCCGGCCCGCCGCGCCCGCGCCGGCCGCCGGCGCCCCCCGGACCCGCAGGAAGCCCCCCGCCCGCCAGCCCAGCCGGCGGCCCCCTCGGCCCAGCGGCCCCGCAAGGCGCTCCCGGGGAGCGAGAGGGGCCGGCCGAGGGCCGCAGCGGGAGCTGCTGGGACTTGTAGTTCGCCCGCGCCCGCCGCGGCCGTCGCCATCGCCGCTGCCCCCGCCCTCCGGGCCAGTCTTTGTCCCGGCCCGGCCGCCCCGGCCGCGCCTTTGTCTGCGCCGCGTCCCGCCCGCGCCGCCCGGGCCTGTCCCTCCGTCTGTTCCCGTGCCTGTGTCAGCCCCTCTCCGGCCCTGATCCTGCCTGTCCCTCCCTCTCTGTCCCTCTCTCTGTCTCCCTCTGTCTCTGCCTCCTGCCCATGTCTCTGATCCTTTGTTCATACAGGCGCCGCGCGCTAACCGATTGCGCCACTGGAGTTGCTCTCTCTGCTCAAAAATCACCAAACACGCTGCTGCCCTTGCAGACTAGCGACGCGCACACGTGTGACGAGCCTCTGAGAAGTCCTGCAGTTTAAAACCAGGCCTGTCTGCTTAATCCAGCATTTCTCCAAGTTTTGTTTGGGGTTTTTTTGATGGTGAGACCCTCCACCATTTCTGGGCAACACCCTTTAACAATCTCCCCAACCAAGGAATGGCTTTGGGGAGCCCCTCCCTTAGTGCTCTCAGCCTCCTACCCAGATGGTAGTGGGTCGCTGCGGTCGCTGGTGGGCTCCGGGTGTCTGATGTAAGTGATGATGTCTGGAGAAACTTAGACAGGGCTGGAAAGGGCTCTGGGCAAACTTTACCTGGAGACACAGGTCCCGGGCGCCAAGAGAGAGTGAAAAACCTCTCCTGGCCCCTGGCAGCTGGGTCATGGGACATCATAAACAATGGGCCCAGGATATAAACAACGACCAGACAAGGCCACTCTGTGATCATGTCTGAACCAAGATAATGACAAGGACACTCTACAACCACAAAAATGAATGTACATCCCCTTCTCCTGACTGACTCAAATGACCGCTCTGTCTTACCAGTGCCAATCCCAAGATTATTTCCGTCCTCTCGCTTTGGAGACATAAATCACTGAAATACCCAGTCACCAGTGTGATTCTGGTTCCTGACAACACCATCCTAGAAATGCTTCCAGTTTCCTTAAAGCCACCCAGCACAACCCCAAATTCTATAAGAAGCTCCCCTGCCACCAATTACCCCTTATGGAGACACCCTGTGGTTCCCTGATATGCCAACTTCCTCGCTGAAGCAAGCTAAATAAACCTAAACTCTTTTGACTACAGGTGTGTTTCGGTGGTGGGTTTTTTTTTTTTTTGTTATTTGTTTGTTTTGGTTTGGTTTGGTTTTGAGACAGAGTCTTGCTCTGTCACTCAAGCTAGAGTGCCATGGTGGTCAACCTAGCTCACAGCAACCTCAACCTCCTGGGCTCAAGCGATCCTCCTGCCTCAGCCTCCCGAGTAGCTGGGACTGCAGGCGTGCGCCACCACATCCAGCTAATATTTTTTTAGTTTTGTTAGAGACGCAGTCTCGCTCTTGCTCAGGCTGGGCTAACTGCTGACCTCAAGTGATCCTCTGACCTTTGTTAGAGACAGGGTCTCGCTCTTGCTCAGGCTGGGCTAACTGCTGACCTCAAGTGATCCTCTGGCCTCGGCCTCCCAGAGTGCGAGGATGACAAGTGTGAGCCACCACACCCAAGGCACAAACTTCTTGAATGTTCTCCTTCCCAAAGCAGAAACTAACATCTGCTTGATTTTGTGGGATTGCCAGAGCCGAATTCTCTGCCCCGAGCTAAAAGAAGAGAGAGGTAATGAGGCCAGAGATAAGATTGGGATTATCAGAGAACTACGGGACACTTGATGCTAGTCTAGGCTGCTCCCAAACACTGAAGATTTCCTGTCTACAAAGATAACAGTTACTGTCGCTGAGAAGAGCCTATTATTAATAGCAGATTATCCACCACCCAGACTGTAACCTGGGGCAAGATGGGTGCTCTGAGCAAACACAGATCTCTTGTTAGGAGTCCAGCAAGGTTGGGCTCCAGATTCAGTGATCCTGGCTGGGTTTGGGAAACCAAGTAACCCACAAATGGACTACTGAGCAGGGCCAACCAATCACGGTATTCCACTCCCCTGAGTACAGTGATTGGTTCATGGTTAGGCATGTGACTCAAATGGGCCAATCAGCATATTCCTTAAATTCCAACATGAGGCTTGAGCTGGGAAGACCTCCCCGCCCCATTTCTTTGGGGGCTTTAAAATTGTAACTGTTGGGGATACCAGCATCCTCTTTCACCACCGCTTGGAGGGACTGAGAGATGGCGAAGGACACAGAGTCCTGATGTGAAACCAGCAGGCCTGATGTTAGACCCATGCCCAGACTTTCTTGTTTCTAAATCCACAAAATCTCTCTTTTGCTTGAGCTGGACAGTGCCCGGTTTCTGTCACTTGTAACAAAAATGACTTAAGGCCACGCACGGTGGCTCACACCTGTAATCCCAGCTACTATAGAGGCTGAGGCGGGAGGATCGCTTGAGGTCAGGAGTTCGATACCAGCCTGAGTAAGAGTGAGACCCCCGTCTCTACTAAAAATAGACAAATTAGCCAGGTGTGGTGGCTCACGCTGTAGTCCCAGCTACTCAGGAAGCTGAGGCAGGAGGATTGCTTGAACTCAGGAGTTTGAGGTTGCTGTGAGCTAGGCTGACACCAGGGCACTCTAGCCCAGATGACAGAGTGAGACTCCATCTCAAAAAAAAAAAAAAAAATTAAAAATTAATTTTAAAATGACTTAAGACATTAACAAATCTAGGCACCCACTGAGCTGCACCCAAGAGCCAAGCCCTGTTCTAAGCATGGTACAAACACATTTTATTTAATTCTTGCAATCATCTGTGAAGGAGAAGCTATCATCATTTCCATTTTACAGATGAGGAAAGTGAGGGTCACAGCATGTTCTTGCCCAAAAACAGAAAGGCAGATCTGAATTCTACTGAATTCTGCTGCTGTGTTATGCTCACCATTGACAAAGTTGCTTTCCTTTGAAAACATGAATCTTGGTTTTCTCATGGTCAATCCTATATTATTCGTCTTAGTTCATAGTCTTTGCTGGGAGCTGAGTAGGATATAGGAGGGATAAATCCATAAGATACACCCAGAATCATCCTGATGTGGTGTTTGTCCCCATTCATCAAACGTTTCCAGTAAAGTTTCTGTTCTTCCCTGGCAAGCCATCCCAGGGCTGATCAATTCTATTGTTTTGAAATGCTTCAAGTTGTGCTGAAATCTGGCTCCTTGTAACTCCTATCCATTTTTCATCTGTTGTCTTGGCTGTTTTAAACCATTCCTGGGATGAGGCAGGAGCCCAGATGATCTTGCAACTGGAGTTACATGGAACTCAACACCAAAGGAAGCTTTCTAAGCTTCCTGGCAGGCAAGGCAAAAAGGGAAAGCCTTTCCATTCTAGTAGTCTGGTCCACAAGCAGACAAATTTCATCAGAAGAGAATGAATTTATTGCAGTGGCTTTCAACCAGGGCAATTCCCCCCACCCCAGGGACATATGGCACTATCTGGAGACATTTTGGTAGTCACAACTGAGAGGGAGGTGTGCTACTGGCATCTAGTTGGGAGAGGACAAGGAGAGTGCGAAACATCCTACCATCCTGACCTTGAGCCTACCATGCACAGGATGGCCTCCAACAAAGAACTATTTGATCCAAGATGTCAATCAATGACAAACCCTGGTTTATCACGAAGAAACACGTAAAGAGTGTAATGCAAAACATCCTCAGAGGATTCAAACAGAGGAGTCATTCTGCAGTGAGCAGATTTTCTTGTGGTCAATGTGGATACTATGAGTGCAGGCAAAAGGGCCATCTTGTCCCCATAGGATGCAAAGCTGGACTCTTGCACTTCCTACTGAAATGACAACTTAGCCTGGAAGAACTGTTGCTGGTGGGGAAAGGGCTGCTGGCCAGGTCGAGGTTGGCTACTAGCCGCCCCGCTGGGTTGAGGGCTTTGGTCTTTAGACGTCTGACTTGAGGTTCAGGAAAGCCATGTTCACTCCTTGAAACTGGGTGCTCAACAGCCTACAGGGACAGGCCCTGAGCATGGCCACTAAAGCCCACCTTGTCCCAGACAGACCTGACTTCTTCCCCACCAGACCCCGTACCTCAAAGGTCAGGCGCTGTCCAAGGTCCTGGTCTTTGCTTAGCCCAGTCACTCACTGGTGTCAGGGCCCTACCCCATTCTCCTCCTCTAGACCTTTTTCATTTTGTCCCTGGCTGGACACCTACCCCTTTGCACATCACCGTGTCCTGATGGCTTTTGTCCATTTGCCCCTGGACCTGCTCTGACCTGGGGGCCAGTGGCCCAGCCAGCCAGGGCACCACCATTCACTGTCCAGTCTCCGCTCACCATGGAGGAAACTGGGCCCCTCCCAGCTGTGTCCACCCCCCATGCCCTTGAACAGCCTCTCCACCAGTGAAAACTTCTCCCTGCACCCCGGTCTTCCTTCCCTCTCCTCACCTTCATCCTCAGAAGGGAAGCCCCCTCCACGACCCCAGCCACGTGCACGGACAAGTGTGTATATTTCTCATTTCTAACGGCAGAGTTACTCCTTGCTCCGATCCCCACCCATCCAAGCATCCTCTCCTATGGCTGACTGATGGGGAGGGGTGGGATGTGGCCAGGGTGATGTTTATTGCTGGCTGGGGCAGGGGTACACAGGGGACTGGGGGGCCAGAGGGTCTATCTTCTCCCCGCAGCCTCTCTGGCGGGGCGTGCCCAGTGGCACGTGGCTCTCCTGCGGTGTGCCCAGTCTCAGCACCGCTGGGCCCTGGTACTTGGCGGGAAACTCGTCCCTGTACTGGGTTGAGAGGAAGCGCAGTCCACCCAGAGGGGGCTCCACGTGGCTGTATTTGCACTGTGGAGTCAGAGTGGGTGGGCTTGCAGGGCATCCTGAGGGGTGGCTGACCCACCCAGACCACCCCACGGTCCCGGGGCCACCCTGGGGGCATCAAAGGGTGGGTGGAGGCTCAGCCAAGTTTGGCTGGTGATTGGGGCCATGGGGAGGTGGGCAAAAGGGGCCCCAGTCTGAGATGACCCAAGAGCTGATGAGAAGACAGAGGGAAACTAGGGGTGTCCCTGAAAACACCCCAGGACTGGGGCAATCCTAGGTAACTCTGACTTAACCCTGGTCTTGGGGCATAAACATGGCTGGTGACATGAAGGTGCCCCTGAGCTGACTCTGACATGACCCTGGGGTCTACGGCCATGTCACCCTGAACGCGTCCGATCTCGTCTGATCTCAGAAGCTAAGCAGGGTCGGGCCTGGTTAGTACTTGGATGGGAGACACAACCCTTGCCTTGGGGTGAGCTAGAGATGACTTTCATGCTGGCGTGACATTAAAATGACCTTGAGCCTGGGGTGGTCACTAACTCTGAGTCTGGGGTGACAAGACATTCACCCTGATTCGGGGGTTACCTGGTGAGGGATGTATCCCTTCCCCCTCCCTCCCTCACCCGCTGTAGCATTTCTTCGGTCACGGGGACTCGAGCTGCTCTGTGGGGCGTCAGCATTT
Organism: Avahi laniger; assembly: GCA_963575035.1. Classification (NCBI taxonomy): domain Eukaryota; kingdom Metazoa; phylum Chordata; class Mammalia; order Primates; family Indriidae; genus Avahi; species Avahi laniger. The sequence goes on from CAUYSK010006418.1 coordinate 14,744, forward strand.
TCTGGTTCATGGTTAAAAAATCGGATTCTGGAGATTTGAGTGGGGGCGGCTGAGTTGAGGGGCCCAGGGAGGTGAGGGGGGGCCGAGGGGCGGGGATGTGCCAGACTAAGGGTGGGGGCAAGGGTCCAGGGTCCAAGCCTGGGCCAGCGCTGATGCTGAGCAGAGGCAGGTGGGGGTTGCGGGGGCGGAGAAGGGGGTGGTGAGGAGGCCAGGGGCGGGGCCCGGCCAGATGAGTAGGGGGGCGGAGCCAGGCGGGGAAGGCTACCTGGTTAGGGGACCGAGCCAGAGTCAGAGGGAGGGAGATTAGGGATTGGGAAAGGGGCGGAGCTAAGACCCAGCTAGAGCCCCAGTCATGCAGGGGGCGGGGCATGGCCACGAAGGGCTGGGATTATCCAGGGGCTGAGCTGGGGTCCTGGTCAATTCGGAGTGGGATTTAGCCCTTCAGGAGGCGAAGCCAGAGGGTGGGCGGGGCCAGACTTGTGGCAAGGGCGGGGCTTTTGGGGGCGGGGCTCATACCGACCTCCGGTGCCCTGGGGCAGGTTGCTCTGCAGCAAGTGGTGGCTGGGCGCTCTCTGCGTCCCTGCCCGATCTGTCTCCAAGGGGTAGTAGTCCGAGCCCATGGTGGTGTGGAAGAAGTGTCCAAGCAGCTTCGACTCTCCTAGGGTCACGTGACTCTGAAAGTGCTCTTGGGGCATGTGGCGGCGGGGTGGCTGGGTCGGGGGCGGTGGCTGTAGGACCACATGACATCTGAGAAGCTCCCGTGTTCAGGATGTCCCGCGGGGCCCAGTGGGAAGGAGGCAGCGGGCGCTGTGTGACCTTGGACTGCTCCCTCATCCTCTCTGGGCCCCAGGCGATAGCACTGGGAGTTGGTACTGTTATCTCCTTTTAGTCAAGAGCCATTGAGGCTCGGAGTGATTAACTGACTTACTCTAGATCACTCAAATAGATCCCAGAGATTGCTGCCTACATGTCAAGCTCATTTCCACCCCAGGACCTTTGCACTTGCTACGTGCTCTGCCTGGGAAGCCCTTTCCCCTGGTCAGCCCCGCTGCCTTCTTTTCCTGCTGACCTGGCCGTAGAAGAACTGCATGAAGGTGTCCAGAGAGCCGGGGCCGGGATGCCAATTTCCTTTCAGGATGTGTGACTCTGGAGTCTGACTGTGGTAAACAACAAAAGGCTCTGCCCGTGGCAGAGTAGGTGCTGAGCTGCCCTGGGGGGGGGGGGGGCTGCGGGAGCCCAGGGCAGGGCAGGTAGCAGCTCTCACCTGGCTCCGGGGGATAGAAGTGCTCCGCTGCGGTGGTCCTGTCGTGGAAGAGGCCGTCTCCGGGACGGATATTCACACAGTGGATGTGGGCCGCCGCCTGCGCTTTGTCATACCTGCAGGCAAAGTGTTATTCTACCAAGAATAAGGTAAGGTAGGATGCATCCGGGCCCTTATCACTCCCAGGAAAGGGAAGGAGGGCAAGGTTGCCCAGTGGTGAAGTCACGGGCGCTAACAGTGGGAGATCGAGCACAACGGCGTGCCTTGCCTGCCGGTGTTGGAGACCTCAGAGCAGAGTACTGGCCCCAGAACCCTACGTGTGCCATCCCACCTGCTGCTGAGAGCCAACCATCCCATCGGGTGGGAAGGCAGTGGTCCCTTGGTACCTGTCTGGGGGCAGGCCCTGGGGCCTGTAGGCCTGTTTCTGCTCGGAACACATGGGGCCATAGCCGATCTTGCAGTCTCCAAGCTCCACCCTGGAGGAGGCCTGTGGGCAGACAGGGACGAAAAGGCCCAAACCACCCAGCCCTCGTCGCTGCCCTCCTAAGCAGCCCCAGCCCAGCCTCGATTTACCCTCTTACACATCAAGGTAGGTGGGCGCGGCAGAGCCTGGAACTGTCTCTGGTAGGAAGTCCCCTCCTGTCTCCTGTAGTCCCATGTGAGGATATTGGGGCCCCCTGAGGATAGGTAATGGGGGGGGGAGGAGAGGGCGGGAGAGAGAAAAAGAGAGAGAGGGAGAGAGAATGGGCTAGATTCCCTGCAGCCTCAGGCCACTGGAATTTCACTCCTTGCCTGGAAAGAGGAATTGGGCTGTCCCCTGTCCCTGACCAGTCTAGATTGAGGGGCATCTGGCGAACACCAAAAAATAAAAATTAATTAATAGTACCAAGAATAACTACCATGTACTGTACTGAGCCAGACACCAAGGTCACGTGCTTTGCACCTTGTTCTCGGACATGGTACTACATCCCCCATTCTACAGCCTCCCTGAGGCTCAGAGAGGTTCAGTAACTTGCCAGAAATCACAGAAATCAGGAGCCAGAACTGAGAGCCAAATCCGGATCGGACAATCCCTGAGCCCACCTTGGAGGGTCTCTGTCTAGCGGTGTCCCTAGAAGGCCCCCAGAAAGACAGAACTGGAAAAATCACATGAATGGCAGCTACGAGCGGGTTCCATGGTTTCTGAGCCCTGGTACTGCTGACATTTGGAGCTGGATGATTCTTTGTCGCCCGGGCTGCCCCGTGCATGGTGGCAGTGCTGAGTGGCATCCCTGGCCTCTACCCACTGCAGGCTAATGGCACCCTCGTCCCCCGTCCGTTACATCCAAAAATGTTTCCAGACATTGCCGAATGTCCCCTGGCCAGGGGGTAGTTGTGGAGTCCTGGCTCCTCCTTGAGAACCACTGCAGTAGAGCGAAGCGCGCGCTCACCGAGGTGGCTGCAGGGCACGCGGGGCTGCGGGCACGCGTCGTGGGGCAGAAAGAGCTCCTGGTGCGTGGTGGCCGGGATGCGCAGCTTGTCCCGGTCGCCTGGAGGCACAGAGTCGCGGTCGAAGATGAGGCGCGCGCCGCGGATCTTCTCTCGGGCGCGCGCGGGCAGCTCGGGCCAGCCGTAGGCGGAGCGCGCGTTGGAGAAGCTGGCGGGGGCGCGCGCATCCTCGTGCATGCGCACGTTGCTGGCCCGCATGGCAAGCGTGCGCGCCCGTTCTCGCTCTGGCAGCGGCGTGCACGGCGGCGAGAACGCGCGGCGCGCCTCCGACAAGCGCTCCCCGTCGGCCCAACGCTCGTCCCCTTGGAAGATCCGCGTGCGCGGCAGCCCCGGGGTTGGCCGCGCCCGGGTGGCCCCCGGGTGTGCGGGGAAGTCTCGGTGCGACGTGGAATGCATGATGCCCGGGTGCAGCCGCGGGTCGGGCCCCAGCTCGAAGTGCGAGGCCTTGAGGAAGTCCAGCCGGGACATGGGACACGGCAGGAGAGCTCCTGCGGCCATCGTGGGACGTGGCACCACCTGGGAGGGGGCAGAGACACAGGACTGAGCGACTGCCCGCCGAGGACAATGCTACCTTTTATTCCTTTGTGTGTGCCAGGCACTGCTCTAGGCCCTGGAGATGGGGGGGAGTTACATTCAACAGACCTAGAGGCCCACCCTCATGTAATTGATAATGAGGCAGGAGGTGAGAGACAATACCGAATAAATGTAACAACATAAATGGAAAAATAAGTTAAAAAAAAAAATAGTCACACAAGGCAGAAGACTAGGGTTTGGAGGAGGGTTTTGCAATTTTAAATAGGGCAACCAGGGCAGGTCACACTCAGAAGATGGTTGATCAAAGACCTGGAAAAGTGAGGAAAGGGGCGTTTGGGTTTCTGGGGAATAGCATTTCAGGCAGAGGGAACAGCAAGTGCAAAGGCCCTGAGGCCGGTAGGCAGTGAGATTGGAACGGTAGTAGGAGGCCAGGTCCTCCAAGGCCTTGGTGAGAACCTCGACTTTTTCTCAAAATGAGGTGGGAGCCATGGGAGGATTTAGAGCAAAGAAGGGACATGTTATTATAGGAAGCAGAAAAAAAAGTGTATCTATCCATGATCAGTATTTATTGAACACTCACTTTGTGCACATTTTTACCAAATGGATCCCATGAAGTGGGTTTTAACCCCTACGTCACAGAAGAAGTTGAGGCTCTGGGAGGTCGTGATTGGCTTGGGATTTGAACCCAGGACGTGACTGCATCCTACGGTTTGTCTGATATGGGAACCCCCTCTCCTCCCCCTCGGTGAGTCATCAAGGTCATGGCTTCCTCCTCCTTCCCATCCGGAGACCCATCTCTGTTGCTCTGCCCAACCCGGGCCCTGCAGTCCCGGCCACCATTCCATTGCTGCCACAGACTTTGTCACTGGTCTTCCTGCCCTCTGCAGTTGTCCTGGGCCCGGCCTATGCTCCTCTGTCTCTTCAGGTCTTCAAACACCTCCCCTTCCCTTCTCTGACCTTCAACTTCAGGCTCCATGCCTCCCCTGACCCTCCGCCCCTGCTCAGCCACCTGGGACTTTCCTGCCTTTGCTTAGAGCACAGGTGTCTCCCCCGCCTTCCTCCTTGTCCCTGGAAACCCCGGCTGCCCACAAGCACTCCTGGCACTCAGCCTCACCTCCTCCAGGAGGCCCTCCCAGACCACTGTAGTCCACTGCCACTTGCCTCTTTAGAAAACACACATCAAAGGGTGAGTGTGTGTGTGTTAACCAAACCACAGTTTTTCAGTTTATGGATCATTTTGCCACCTAAAATATAGTTGAGAGCCAAGAAGATTCCAGAAGAGTTTATGGGGAATCTAACAACTGAATTGACTGGCTGGGTAACCTTGGAATAAGTAATTGAGCTCCTGTGAGTCTCACTTTCGTCTTCTGCATACCAGGGACAAGGATAGTGCACCTACCTCAAGGGATGGCATGGATCTAGTGAGTCTTAGGAAATGCACTTGGCCGCAGGCTGGACCCTCGGACCCCACCTGGCCCTGGTCTTCTAGAGGACACTCATGTTCCTTCCACGGCTGCATGCAAGTGTAGTCCCGCTCTGCCCATTGTGACCCCAAGAGCTTGCTTTGTGATGATGTTGTCACAATGGTCCCTGAGCACCTCTGGGGACAGCTGGGAGGAAAATTAGGAGGCAAAAGCCAGATATGGTGGCACATGCCTATAGTCCCAGCTACCTGGAAGACTGAGATCTGGGTGATATAAGAAGACTCTGTCGGCCAGGTGCGGTGGCTCATGCCTGTAATCCTAGCTCTCCGGGAGGCCGAGGCGGGTGGATCGCTCAAGGTCAGGAGTTCGACACCAGCCTGAGCACGAGCGAGACCCCGTCTCTACTAAAAGTAGAAAGAAATTATCTGGACAACTAAAAATATATATAAAGAAAAGATTAGCCAGGCATGGTGGCGCATGCCTGTAGTCCCAGCTACTCGGGAGGCTGAGGCAGGAGGGTCACTTGAGCCCAGGAATTTGAGGTTGCTGTGAGCTAGGCTGAAGCCATGGCACTCTAATCAGAGCAACAGAGTCAGACTCTGTCTCAAAAAAAAAAAAAAAGGCTAGGCACGGTGGCTCATGCCTGTAATTTCAGCACTCTGGGAGGCCGAGGTAGGAGGATTCCTTGAGCTCAGGAGTTCGAGATCAGCCCGAACAAGAGCGAGACCCCATCTCTACTAAAAATAGAAAAATCAGCTGGTTGTCATGGTATGCACCTGTAGTCCCCACTACTGGAGAGGCTGAGGCAGGAGGATCACTTGAGGCCAGGAGTTTGAGGCTGCAGTGAGCTATGATCACACCACTGCACTCCAGACTGGGCAACAACACAAGACCCTGTCTTCCAAAAACAAACAAACAAATGAACAAAAACCCAGGAAAGGTGGGAAGAGAGAGTTGTTATTTGATGGAGACAGAGTTTCAGTTTGGGAAGATGAGAATGTTCTGGAGATGGAGGGTGGCGACGGTTGCACAACAACGTGAATGAGCTTAATGCCACCGAACTATGCCCTTAAAAATGGTGAAGATGGTCAATTTTATGTTACACATATTCTACCACAATGAAACTTTTTTTTAAAAAAAGAAAAGCATTTTCTAAAAAACATGAACTAATTAAAGATATAAGGATGGTTTTCTGAAGACATTGGCCTTGCTAAAAAAAAAATAATAATAATAAGGATGGTGAAGGTGACCCAGTTTGGGGCATCCCAAATCACTGACTGGGTCCGTTCCTTCTCACTAACTTCAAGCAAATTATTGTTCAGTCCATGGAGGTGGGACCGGATCACCTGTTCCCAGCCACCAGCCCATGCGAGGGCTTTGAGACGTAAACATGCATTTCAGCCTCATCCTCCTGCCTGCTGGAGAAAGGAGGACCCAGAAGACAGATCCCAGATGCTAATAGGAAGACAGAGAAAGGGGATTCTATTATTTAGCATCTTAATCTCTTTTATGAAGCCAGCAGGAAGGAAGCCGGACGAAAGCTGTGATTGGGAAGGAACAGCTGCTGTTCGTATTAGCCAGGGAAAGAGGAGGTCTAGTTGCTCTCGAGGTGTGGACCACACTCCCGTTTTGCCTGTGTTCAGACGCGATTACCAAGCGAGCTTGTTTTGTCTTGTTCCACCGCGGTCACGGAGTGGCCTTGTCTGTTGTCGGCACTCTGTGAAATTGTTTATGTGCAGCAGGAGAACACCAGGACGCAGCTGCGACTGCCAGGCTAGCTCCTAGCTACACCAAGGTCAGCTCCTGTCTCTTGTCTCGAAGGTCAAGTTCAGCGCTAACCAGACGCTGGGAAGGCGGAGCAGTGCTTGCACAGCTCACTGCTGTGTCTCTGGTGCCTGGAACAGGTGCTCAGAAAAATGCCTCGCGCTGTTACAGGGGCGTTGGGGATGGCACAGGCTTGAGAGACGAGATCGCTCATTCAGGCACCACCAGGCTCTGCAGCCAGAAGCCCCCTTCCCTCTGCATGCCTGGACCTTGGCTTGGATTTAAAAAAAATTTTTTTTATTCTTTAGAGATGGGGTCTCACTCTGTTGTCCAGGCCGGAGTAGCTGGAGTGCAGTGGTGTGATCACAGCTCCCTGCAGCCTCGAATTCCTGGGCTCAAGCGATCCTCCCGCCCCAGCCTCTGAGTAGCTGGGATTATAGGTGTGCACCATCACGTCCAGCTTGGCTTGGATTTTCTTCTGCTGCCGTGACCCCAAATGGGGGAGAGGAGGGTGCACATGAACCCCTGAACCTAAGTCTTACCAGGGACAGGTGTTGGTTAGATATGGGAGTTAAAGAGTCTCTTGGAGCATAGCGAGACCCTGGTCTCTGCAAAAAACAGAAAAATTAGCCAGGTATGATGGTCTGCACCTGCCAACCCGACTACTCAGGAGGCCAAGACAGGAGGATCGCTTGAGCCCAGGAATTCAAGGTTGCAACGAGCTATGATCGTGCCACCGCACTTTAGCCCAGGTGACAGAGTGAGATCCGCCTCAAAAAAAAAAAATCTCTTGGGATATTGTGGGGGAGGCAGCTGGGGGAGGCAGTGGCTCAGGGTTTTGGGGAGAGAATGGGGCTGCCCTAGGAGGTAGCTGCAGGATGGGAAGTGGATGGATTCAGGGGATATTTTGGAGACTTTGGATATTTTGGAGAGGTGGGAATGGAAAACGGAGCAGCCGCTGCGGGAAATGGTTTGACGGTTCCTCAAAAAGTTAAACAGAGTTACCGTGTGATCCAGCAATTGCACTCCTAGGTATCTACCGCAAAGAACTGAAAGCAGAAAGCCAGGTACACATGCACAGATGAGCACAGCAGCGCTTAATCACAATCGCCAAAAGGTGGAAACAGGTCAAGTGTCCAACAACTGATGAATGAATAAACACAGTGTCTATCCCTACAACAGAATATTATGATACACGCTGCGACTCGGATGAACGTCAAAAACATCATGCTGGGGCTGGGCGCGGTGGCTCACGCCTGTAATCCTAGCTCTCTGGGAGCCCGAGACGGGCGGCCTTTCTATTTCTAAAAATAGAAAGAAATTAATTGGACAACTAAAAATATATAGAAAAAACTAGCCGGGCATGGTGGTGCATGCCTGTAGTGCCAGCTACTAGGGAGGCTGAGGCAGGAGGATCGCTTGAGCCCAGGAGTTTGAGGTTGCTG
>CAUYSK010006420.1:0-88926 GCA_963575035.1 Avahi laniger
GAGGCCGGGCTGGAGGGAGGGCCTGGGAGGCCAGGGAGAAACTGCCAAACGGGGAGAAGCCCAGATTACCTGTGAAAGCTGTGGGGAGACAGGCACAGCGCCTGGAGTGGAGGGCCGCACCCCCACTGGCCAGCGCTCCTGCCTGGGAGCCAGCGGGACCTAGAGGAGGGGTCACACTCTCACACTCCCGCACCGGGTCTTCGGCTGTGAGGGAGAGGGGACAGGGGGAGAGACGGGGGCAGGGGTGTCCAGCCCCTCTCCTTCCCAACAGAGGCCGGCATTGGGGCACCTGTCTCTGCTGCCTGCCTTCCCCACCCTCTGAGCTTTCCGGGGTCTGGATCTCCTGAGTGTCAGCGGCAGGACAAGGACCCTGGGTCTGAGGGAGGAGGGGCCGGGACTCCTGATCTGAGGGGGAAGGGGCTGGGGGCTGGACCCCTGGGTCCTGGGAAGAAGGAAGAGGCCACGACCCAAACCCCTGAGTACCAAGAGGGAGGGGAGGAGGTCAGAGGCAGAGGGTTGCCGTGTGAGAGAGAGAAGGAAAATGACCCGGGCAGAGGAAGTAGCCGCTGTCTTGGGGGAGGATTTTCGGCGGAGATGTCATCAGCAAGACCTCCTTCCCATCCCGGGCCTGCCTGCCAGGGGAACTCCAGCGTGGCGGAGAGGAGGCAGAAGGGAAGGCCGTGGAGGGGAGGAGGCAGGGTCAGCAGGGCTCCTTCGGCACAGACTGCACCCAGACAGCAGGGGCACCTGAGGGCTGGATTCTTGGGTCCCTGTGTAGGTAACAGCTGGGAGGCTACACCCCAGAGGCTAGAAATGAAGACATGTGTTCTAGAAGAGACTGGGCCCGGGCTCCTGGGTCCCCAAGGAAGGAGGAGTGGAGAGAGCCGGAGGCTCTGATTTCTGGGTCCCCAGGAGGATAAAGCTGAGAGTTTGGACATTGAACCCACAAAGCTGGAGGAAGGAAGTCAGGGGCCCCCAAAACTAAGGTGCCATCTGTTAGGTCCTAAGAAGACAGGACCTGGCGGTCTGAGGGCCGGGGAGAGTGGCGGTCAGACCCAAGGCCCTGTGAGGCTCCACGGCTCCAGCCTGGACTTTGCCTCTGCGCTGCCTAAGCCCCACCCTGCATCCCAGGCCTTCCCTGAAACACCCAGGACCACAGCCCAGGGAGCTGGGACAGGTGAGTGTCCTGCCCTGAGGCTGGGCTGGAGGGAGCGGCTGGGAGGACAGGGAGAAACTGCCAGGAAAAACTGAGATTAGGACTGAAAATTGGGAAAGATGGGGACGGTGCCTCCAGGGACTAGCTCAGACCCCCTGCCCCACCTGCGTCTGCCTGAGAGCCAATGGGGGCCTAGAGGCAGGGGCCACAATCACCTGGGCCCTCCCTTAGGCCTGGAGCTTTGGGTGTGAGAGAGAGAGGGGGAATGAGAGGGAGAGAGAGGAACAGAGTGGGACAAAGAGGAGGGATTCCCAGCCCTTCTCCTTCCCCTGCAGAGGCCACCATGTTGGGCTACCTGATCCTGCTGCCTGCCTTCCTAGCCCTCTGGGCTACCACTGGTATCTGGATTGTGTGAGTGTCAGAGGCAGGATGGACCCCTGGGTCTGAGGGAGGAGGGGCTAGGGGAACCCCTGGGTCTGAGGGAGGAGAGGCTGGGGGAACCCCTGGGTCTGAGGGAGGAGGGGCTAGGGGACCCCCGGGTCTGAGGGAGGAGGGGCTGGGGGGGACCCCTGGGTCTGAGGGAGGAGGGGCTGGGGGGGACCCCCCGGGTCTGAGCGAGGAGGGGCTGGGGGGACCCCTGGGTCTGAGGGAGGAGGGGCTGGGGGGGACCCTCGGGTCTGAGGGAGGAGGTAGCTAGATTCCAGGAATGTTTGGTTAACAAAGGGAAGAGTTCAAAGTGCCCCACTCACTCTGCTCTGCCCCCCACTTCAGCTTTGCCATTGCAGTGGCCAACAAGACTGTGAACCTCACCGAAGGCTTTCCCTACATCAGGTAGTTACGGTGTTGTGGGGTCCTGATGGAGGAGAGCAGAGGGCCTTGGCTTGGAGGAGCCACAAGATGACCCTTTTATCTCCCCAGTATCTGTGGATCTTACCCCCCTCAGAGCTGCATCTTCGGCCAGTTGCTCAACATGGGAGCTGCTATGGGTAAGCTTTCTCCAGCCCCGCCGGCACAGGGCTTCCCACCCCAGCCAGCTCCCAGCCCTCCTCCTCCAGCCCCTCCTCCCTCAGACCCAGGGGTCACCTCGATCCCTCCTCCCTCAGATCCAGGGGCCCAGGGCCCCAGCCCTCCTCCACCCAAATCCAGGAGTTTGGTCCCCCCTCCCCTGGAGCCTGGCCCGGGTCGGGAGTGTCTCACTTCCTCTCCCCTGTTCTCCCAGCCGCCTGGATCTGCATTCTCCGTTACCACCAGCTCCGGGACTGGGGGGTCGGAAAGTGGCGTAACCAGCTGATCCTGTGGACGGGTCTCTTCGCTGCCCTGGGCACCTCCATGGTGGGCAATTTCCAGGTAAGACGCAGTTGGCTCCGGGAGTCGGGGACTACACCTCCCGGCATGCCCCGCGGCCGCAGGCCGTCCCCCTCCCTCCTCTCCTCCCCACACCCCTCCCTCTTCTCCTCCCCTCACCCCTCTCCTCCCCTCCCCACGCCTCTCCCCCAGTCCCCTTTGTCCTGCCGCCCCCAGGACCGGCATTGCTCTTGCGGGTGGTGCGCCGTCTTTTGTGGAGGAGGAAGAGGAGGGGATTGGACCTGGAGGAGGTTGGGATAATTTTCTGCCAACTCCTCTCCGCAACTCATTTAATGATGAAATTCCTGAGATGTGACATTTACTCATTCTCGGCGTTTGGCATGTTGAGCAGCCACACGAGGCTGTGCACTTTGTACATGAATTCTTTCCATCTCCCCCAGGATTCTACATAGGTCCCTCTTGAGCATATCTCACAGTTACTTTTATCCATGTGTCAGTGGTGATCAGAAATGAAGATCTTCACAGACTCTGGGACCCAAATTCTTAACCATGAAGTTCTGTAGATATTTGTACAATAAATGGATCGACACATGATAGGAGAAATCTTTTTGGTTTATTTTATGATTTTTTTTTTTTTTTGAGGCAGAGTCTCACTCTGTTGCCCAGGAGAGTACAGTGATGTCAACCTAGCTCACAGCAGCCTCAAACTCCTGGGCTCAAGCGATCCTCCTGCCTCAGCCTCCCCAGTAGGTGGGATTACAGGCATGTGCCACCATGCCCAGCTAATTTTTCTGTTTTTAGTGAGATGAGGTCTCGCTCTTGCTCAAGCTGGTCTCAAACTCCTGAGCTCAAGTGATCCTTCCGCCTCGGCCTCCCAGAGTGCTAGGATTACAGATGTGAGACTCCTCACCCGGCCAATTTTATGATATTTTATTTTACCATGATATCGCTAATGTCCAACCTCTCTTGCTGAAATGGTGGAACGTGGTGGGGGGACCACAAGGTGTTCAGACAACAGGCTAACTCTGACTTGCTTGTAAAAATTCTCTATTTTATTTGCATAACCATTCACTCATTCCTTTATTTCTGTATTCCTTAACCTATTATTAGTATATCACCCTCCCAAGAAGTCTTTTTAGACATTTTCCCCTAATTATCCCTTCCCTCATGACATTTTAAGTATTTTAAATTTTTATCAAAATATATGCTATATATTTGTAAGCCACAAACCATTGTAATGCCTAAGAATTTTCAGCCCCCAAGGATTAATTTTTATCCCCTTGGGGGCAATATCTGGCCCTCTCCCTTTTTGAGAATGCAGAATTTAGTCCACTCATGTTTACTGAGCATCTACTACGTGCCAAGCACTGTTGTAGGAATTGAGACTATAGCCGTGAACAACAAATTCAAATGCTTGCCCTCATGGGCTGACAACAGCTAATCAATAAGCCCATCGCTGGGTGTGGCAAGTTTTCCATTACAGTCGATTGGGCTGGTTAAGGCTCCCCCACCTCGTCCCCTCACCCTCCCATGGTTTTCCTCCCAACTCTTCCCTTCTCCTCCCAGGAAAAGAACCAGAAGCCCACACATCTGGCAGGAGCCTTCCTTGCCTTCGTCTTGGGCAACCTCTACTTCTGGCTGCAGGTCTTTCTCCTGTGGCGGATGAAGAGCCTGCCCCGGCCTGGGGGCCCCTGGCTCGGCTCAGTCCGCCTGGCCCTCTGCTGTCTCTGCACCATCCTCATTGTGGCGAGTATCCTTACTGGGGCCGGGGCAGGGGTTGGCGGTTCTTCTTTGGGGTCAGTCTCCCATGCCCTGGCTGTGTGCCACTGGGGGTGTCTCTTCCTTTCTCCAGGCCTCGGTCTTTGCGCAGGACCAAAGCTTTGTGGTTGAGCGTGCTGACTTTGGGGCCATGTTGCCCAGGTTGGAATCGCATCGCTGCCACAGACCAGCTGGGGAAACTTCCACTGGCTCCTTACTTCTCAGTTGGTGCTTCAGTTTCCTCATTTATCAAATTTGGATAATAATAGGGCTGAACCCAGGGTTGCAAGGAATAAATAGGGTAATACACATGAGGTACTTAGATCTGTGCCTGGCACATAGTGAGTGACCTGTAAGTATTAGGAGAATGATGTCAGGCAGTCCGTTTGGGGCAGCAGCTCCGTGCCAGAAACCAGGTTCAGACAGGAGAGTCTGTGGGCCAGGACCCGTCACGAAGTTCCGTGGTGGAGTTGGCGGTGGGCTGCAGGTGGCTTGTGCAGGCTCACAAGAGCAGTTCGTGTGGCTCTTCCTAACTCCATGTTCAGTGATGTCACATTATAACCATGGTGTTAGTATTTACACCACGGTGCTTGGCAGATGCTACCAACCAGAGCCGGTTGTTAATCTTTTACCAGCACACCACTGGGTGGAGACTCAATCCCAGCTCAGCTGAGTCACCCCAGAAGCCAGATGCTTTCCAGCAGCACAACACACCAGGAGACGAAGAAGAGGCGGGTTAAGTCCCTCTCTGAGCCTGTTTCCATATCCATCAAACTGAGCTGCTTTTATCTTAATGATGAATTATTCTGATAGGGAGAGTGTGGAGTGCTCTGAGAAGAGGGGCGGCAGACTCAGCCTTGGGGCCTTTCTTACTTGTTGGGAGGATGGGAGGGGAAGCCGAGGCCTGAAGGAAACCAGCTAAGCCATCCCACTTCCCAGAGCAACAAACTGGAGTGCCACAGCGCCAGTGGGGAGGGCAGGCCCTCGCTAGCTGGGGAGAAGCATGCCGTCTCCTCTGCAGGGGCCCTATTTGTGATAAGACCCAGCCCCTCCCCTTCCAAACCTTTAAAACAGGACTGATAATCAGTTTGGCTGCAGGGTCCTCATTCTCTGGGGCTCAGTTGTGCCTGGGCTGGGACGAGGGGGAGGAGCTATAAAGACAGCCAGCTGGGTACGACAAGGTCTGGAATCTGCAAAGGTGGATCTGTGGGATTTTTTTTTTTTTTTTTTTTTTTTTTGAGACAGAGTCTCACTCTGTTGCCCAGGCTAGAGTGAGTGCCGTGGCGTCATCCTAGCTCACAGCAACTTCAGATTCCTGGGCTCAAGCGATCCTTCTGCCTCAGCCAAGCCCGGCTAATTTTTTCTAGTTGTCCAGCTATTTTCTTTCTACTTTTAGTAGAGATGGGGTCTCACTCTTGCTCAGGCTGGTCTCAGACTCCTGACCTCAAGAGATCTGCCTGCCTCGGCCTCCCAGAGTGCTAGAATTACAGGTGTGAGCCACTGGGCCCAGCCTCCTAGTGGGATTTTGAGCCGGGCCTTGGCAGAAGAGCTGCTTTGGGCCAGGGTTGGAAGGCTGGGAGGACCCTGCAGGTGTGTGCAGAAAGCAGAAAGACCAGCTCAGGGGAGGAATGAGGCTGCTGGCAGGGCCAGAGCTGGGGATCTCTAAGATGAGGGTGAGCGGCTTGGGCTTCTGCCTGCGGGCAAGAGAGAGCCACAGAAAGCTTGTGAGCAGGGGAGGAACAGGCTTAGTCCTGGGAGTAAGCGATCTGTGCTGTGAGACGCACAGGGCCAGAGTTGGCGTCCCCATTATATGCCGTCTATACCCCGCTGCTTGGCACCTAAGGAGCTCAGAGATCCTTGAGTGAATGAAATAATGTCTAAGCTGATCGGGGGGGCTCCAGTGAGAGAGGTTCCAGGAACCAAGAGCTGTCTCTGCTGGGCTGGGCTGGAGTCTGCGTGAGCTGGTGTGTAGAAAAAGGTTTTGAGGAGCTGGGATGGGACAGCCAGAGAAGGGACGGGGCAGACCAGAAGAGAGGACAATACAGAGGAGGGTGCCCGACAGAGATGGGTAGGGCAGACAGGGCAAGAGCTGGGCTGACCAGATGGCCAAGGGGGCCGAGGAGGGAGCGGGCAAGTGCCGCTTGGGTGCATGAGTGGATGGTGGAGTTGCCACAGGGTGGGGACAGATTTAGGGGGAGATTAGATCCTGCTTGGGAGTGAGCAAGAGGGGCCTGTGGGTCACTGTAGGGGGGGCATGTTCAGGAGAAAGTGGCGAAACACAGGCTGGCGGGGAGGGAGGCATGTTCAGGAAACCCTGCACACTTGGAGCTGGCGGCTTTGGCAGCTGGCACCAGCTCCGGGCCTGGTTGCTCCGGACCAGCAGGGAGATGCCCAGAGCCTTCGCCGGGTCAGGGAAGGTAGGCGGAAGATAACGTTGTTTTGGGATGTCAGGAATGCCATGCAAAGGACAGTGCTTGGGAACAGCTTGAGATACAGACAGGGCTTGGGGAGCATGGAGGACGGAGGCTAGAATCAGTCTGAGAGGACGCATGTGGGAAGATGAGAGCTGAGGAGCCCTTCTGGGTAGCCGGGTGGCCCTTGACGCAGGCGTGAAGTGCTGGTCCTCCAGTCCCGGCAGCTGCGCTCCGCCTCTGCCGCCTGCGAGTGGGCCACGGCCATGCTGCTGTTCTGGCTCTTTGGACTCTTCTCCGTCGACTTCTCTGTCCTGGACGGCTGCACCCTGTGTCTTCAGCCGCGGCCCAGCCTCAGTCCGCTGCCGGCCTCCCCCGTCTCCCTGCCCGTCCAGCTGTCGCCGGCGCCCTGACCCCAGTGGAAGAAGATGGGGCCAATGCTCGTCCCCCCTGCATCCCCCAGGATGAACCACTGGGGATCTCTGACTGGCGGGAGCAGGAGCGCTGACATTCCGTCCTGGAGCCTAGCGCACGTGTGCGCGGGCGTGGAGGGCCTCTGGATGGCTGGTCCTGGTCGCAGCCAGCACCTCTGCGCCCGCCTGTCCGCGCTATCCGGCCCTGCCCCTGCGATGGGAGTACCCAGGAAGCAAGAGGCCGAGGTCAACCAGCGTCCCTGATCAAGGCTATTTATTATTATTATCTTTTTTTTTTTTTTTTGCCGCCGGCAGAATCAGAGACACGGACGCAGGCAGGATCACGCAAAACCAGAATTCCTTCCGGAGAGCAAATCCGTACAGAAGGTTGTGGGGGAGGGGGAAGGACGGGAGAGGAGGGGCCCAGGAAGGGGGGTTGGGGACGACACAGGGACAGAGGGCCCTGTCCGGATCTGCTAAGCCACCCCAACCGCTCCCGTCCCTCCCCCACCCCACCCCTCAAAGAGAGTGATCAATAAATAAAATAATAAATTAATCAATAAATAAAATAGAAACAGCTCCCCCACCCCGTCCCCCTTAGAACCACCCCCATTGGGCACGGCCCCTGGAGCCCCATCCCTGCAGGGCAAGGCCGGTTTTTGTGTCCTCCCCCCTCCCGACATATTCCTTGGGCCTTATTTACAGATTCACAGTTGGGGGGCAGGGAAGGGGGGTGGAGGGGGGTCCCCTCCTTCCCCGGCCCCCTGGGGTCAGGGCAAAGGGGTTCCGTTGGTGGCCAAGAGCTTCTTGTCCTTGGCGGGGCCTCGGCGGGGAGAGCCACTCAGCTCTGGGTCAGGGCGGCCAGGTGGGGGCTGCAGGCTCCGTGGCGGGGTACCAGCGGGCCGGGTCTGGGCCCCATTCTTCTCATCTGTGAGGAAAGGAGAGGTTTTACATGGGCTCTGCAGCCCAGGGTTGAGGTTCCTGTCATCAGGAGATGGGGTGGGGTCTCCTTATCAGTCGGTTTCAGTGACCCTCAAGGCCCCCAGCTACACCCCTGGTGAGGCCCTGTCAAATCCCCCATCACCAGGGCTGGAAGCCTCCAGAAGCTATTGCTAGGGGGACACACGACCTAGCAACAGGGCCTGGTGTTCCTAGAATGGGGGCCACACCGTAGGCCTCCTGCAACTCTCTTGGCTTTGGGAAAGGGGCCAAGTAAGTCCAAGTGAGGCCTCGGCCGGCGGGACTTTGGGAGAGTCTCGGACATTCTGGTTGCTGTTGGCCAGGACATGCCGGGCAGCATGTAGGTTCATGGCCAGAGGGGCTCCCCTACTCTCTGCTGCCTCGGGTGTTAGGGAGAAATGTTCCGTGGGGATGGGGCCCACAGGAGCCTACTGGGGGGTCTCAGGCCCTCCCAGCTGGGCATGCCTGCCTTGGTTCCCCTTTTGTGGGGCCTGACTTCCCCAGACAGAGGCCACTTCCTCTTGGGGAATGCTGTGGAAACACTGGTTGCTGGGCGGCCACCTAGCAATGTCCATGGGGCCTGAGACACTATCTGAGGTCCCTGGCAGAGACCCCGCTCCCCTGAGAGAAACTGACTGTGGGGATCATTGCCATGGCAGCCAACAAGGCTGTCTTCCTCCAGGGCAGGCTCCAAGGCCAAGGCCGTCCCCCCCCCCTTCTCCTATACAAGAGAGGTGGCTGAGGCCCCAGGGGACTGTTGGTCCTACATCTTTGAGACTGTGCCCCCTTTCGGGCTCCCTGGTCATGAAGGCCGGTTTTCCTTGGCAATGGGGTCCAGTGGGCCTACTTTGCTCTGTGGTTGCCCCTAGTGACCACAACGGACAATGAGGTTTCTCTACCTTGGCACCATTGGCATTTGGGGCCCAGACGGCCCTTTGTCATCACCATCACCTCAACCATCACCTTGGGGTTAGGATTTCAACTTAGGAATTTGGCAGGCACACAACATCCAACCAGAGGTAACCAGAATGCCTGAGGGAGGAAAGCTCCTGCCCCCCAAAACAGTAGGGGGGGCTGTCCTGTGAATTGTGGCATCCCTGGGCTACCCACAAGATGCCAGTGGCATACCCCTGCCCTCCCTGGTTGAGACAACCAAAATTGCCTCTAGACATTGCCAAACGTCCCCTGGGGGGCTGTGGTACGATGAATGATGCACCCCCTCCCAAAGATGTCCACATCCAAATGCCTACCAGAGTGTTCTGGTGACTAGGCCACCCTGGATCCTGCCCTCATTGCTGGGTCCTGCCCTCTTGCTCCCTTCCATGGGGAAGGTGGTCAAGGGGTCTGAGAAGGAGCAGTGAACTCTGCAAGGCTGATGCTGCCCAACTCCCCCAGAGCAGGCAACTGTTTCCTGGTGGCTATGGCGTGCTCACCCACTCTGCAGCAGGGCCAGCATCCGCATTCACTCTGTCCTATGAGACCCCGTTGCTTGGGGAGGGGTCACCATGTCTCAGAAATGAGGGCTGTTTTGGGGGGCAGGAGCTTTCCTCCCTCAGGCATTCTGGTTACCTCTGGTTGGATGTTGTGTGCCTGCCAAATTCCTAAGTTGAAATCCTAACCCCAAGGTGATGGTTGAGGAGGTCAGGCCTTTGGGAGGTGATCGGGTCATGAGGGTGGAGCCCTCAGAAATGGGATTAGTGCCTTCATACAGGAGGCCCCAGAGAGCTGCCTTGCCCCTTCCACCATGTGAGGACACAGAAGATGCCATCTATGAACCAGGAATCAGCCCTCACCAGATATCCAATGTGCCAGTGCCTTAGTCTTGGACTTCCCAGACTCCAGAACTGTGAGAAATAAATTTCTGTCGTTTATAAGCCACCCAGTCTGTGGTATTTTTCTTACAGTAGCCTCAAGGGACTAAGACACCTTAGTAACAAACCCTGCAGAGGCCTGACCCCTGCACTGTCCCTGGTTGCTGGGGAATTCCAGTCACCGATGATGGGCTGGTGGGCCCAGGGAGGCCTGACCCCCATGGAGCACAGATCCTACAGACTCCCTATGAACTCAGCTTACAACCCCGGTTGCTAGGGAATGTTAGCCCCAGCAACAGGGTGAGGTGGGGCCTGAGTCCTGCAAAGAGGGTGACCAATTTGTCCTGGTTTTAGACTCAAAGTCCTGTATCCCAGAAACCCCCCTTGGTTCCAGGCAAACCGAGATGGTTGGTCACCCTCCTCCTGAACAGAGAGGTCCAGAACTTCTGTTGGCAGGATGTTCCTCTACCCTCGACACAGAGCCTATCATTCTCTTAGGGACCCTTGGAGGCCAGTCTCCAGGTAGCTAGCGAGTTTCTTCTCAGACTCCAGCCTCGAGGAACCTGCTGGCAACACCGCAGGGAAGTCCTCAGCAAGACTGGCCTCCTCTGCAAACCAAACCCTGGAGCGCCGGGTCACACAGGACGTCTCCCACCTCCAGCCCCCGCCACCCACCTGCCAGAGCCTGCACGGAGGGCTGGTCGTGAGTGCTCAGCAGCTGTGCCTGGATGGTCTCCACCACTCGCTTGAACCGACGGCTGGGACCTGGAGTGACCGGAGGGCAGGGAAACAGGCTGACTGGGGGTCGTGGACAGGGAAGGCCCTCCCAGCCTGCAGGACCCACTCTCTCCACCAAGCAAATGACTCTCCTCTCCTCTGCATCTCAATTTCCCCTGCTCTGCTGGGGCCGGCATAAATTCATAGTTTGCAAATGGGTCTCTGTGTTGCTAGTTAAGAACTACTGTCAAACTCAGGTATCTTCAACTGAAAATAACGACAGGCATCAGTTGCTATTTAAATAGATGCCACTGCTTGTTAGTTTCTAGTTGAGGCCATGTAGGGCCAGAAATGTAAGAAAATAATTGTGAGAAAAAGGTCTAAAATTAAGAAAGGTCTGCGTATTAGTCTTTAAGGGGGAAAGAAAAATAACGGCGCTATAATCGGTTTTGTTGATGGAACATCCATCGCAGTGTCGCACAGCATCCTGGTTTAGAAATCTTTGGAGCAAACTCTTCTCCTGGCAGTGACACACTACAATTCATGACAAGGAGAGCAGAGGTATCCTTCATTATCCAAACTCTCCCTATTAGGACTCAGGAAGCAAGCAGAATTGGAAGTGAGGTATTGCTGTGGTTTTTATCTCTTGTGCCAACTTTGGATTGGTCGTGGCTGCCTGGGGTGGAGGCTGCAGACGGCCTCGGCAGGAAGACGTGCTGGGATCGGTTGGTGAGGTCTGCCCAGGCTGGACTGATATTAAACATCAACACGCTGTGTCTTTGCCCTTTTGATCTATGATCTTAAAGCAGCAGGAAGAGCTCTGCCCTCTCCCGTGAGGTCAGGAGGCCTGGGTTGAGCCCCAGCTCTGCCACAGTTTATTAGGTCACTTTAGTCAAGTCCATTTATCTCTCTAGGACTCAGTTTTCTCCTCTGTAAAACTGGTGATTACTAACACCTAAGCTGCTTGGAAGCCTCAATGAAATAATGCATTCATTATTTACACTGTAAATACCCGCTAGAGGTCAATGAGAGAATGGGGAAGGACGTGGGGCGTCTGTGTGAGCAGGAGGCTCACAGAGTCGGCACCAGCTGAGCACCACGCCCTCCTGCCTATTGCTGCACTCCTGGCCTTGTGAACATCCCAAACCCTAGGTGTGGGGCTGTCTAGTCAAGAACTCACCGGAGATGAGAGTAAAAGTGACGGAGTAGATGCCACCACCCCCGCTGCCGTCCCGTCGCGGGGAGGGCTCTGGGCCCTCAGAGGAGCTGATGTCCACCTGGAAGCGGACGGGCTTCTGGAAGACAGAGGGGCCACCGCTGGCCTTGTACTCGGCCCTGAAGCTGGTCTGTGACAGCACACTGTGACTCAGGCTGGGGATCTGAGAGAGGTGGGAACACAAGGATAGGGTGAGTCCAGGGACTAGAAAACCAATCCCACAACAGCTCTGGCCAAGGAACTACAAATCCCATCAGCCACTGGTGGAAAGAATGACAGAAAAGGTATGGGAGGCCCCGTTGCCTGCTGGGACTTGTAGTTTCCTCTGTCCTATAAACAGAGTATCAGAGAAATGGTTGAACCACTGAATCCCACGTTCACAAGGATTCTTACATGTAGGGACAGTCCCAAGCTCTAAGACCACATGAAACACACTTCTCCCTCCTTCCCTCCACAAATACTGCCCATAAGCCCCATCTGTCTCCAAAATTGTGAGTCCCTTCAGCTCCTAAAGCAAAGAACCCCAGGACTGGTAGCGAGCAGCCCTAAAGCCGGCTGGGAAAAGTAGTTTCTTCTGCTGATCTCGAACCTGATAGCGGGGAATGGTAACTCACCAACCCGGGGGGCACTAGTATCTGGGAAACTGCAATTCAGGATTCTAGTTCACCACCTCCAGGCCTCTGGGCACAACAAACCTTTCCTCCCTGTCCCACACGGACAGAACCAACTCTGGCTGGAAAACTACCGATCCCAGAGCCCAGGAGGAAGGCAAGCCAGCGCGAAGGTGGCGAACCCCAGGGGCTGCCGAGGTTTGTCGTTCTGGGGTGGCCAGGCGCACGGGGAACCCTCACCGACAGGAAGGCATGGACTATGTCTGCTTTGATGCTGCTGAGAGGTTTGTCCTTTAGCACGAGGAATATTTGTTCTTCTTTGTCCAAGGAGATGAAATTCCCGAACCAGGAGCGTTTTGCCAGCCTGAGTGGAGGGGATGGTTGGAGTAAGGTCAGGGGGGCGCCGAGGAATGAAACCCCCTCTCTCCCCACCCTTCTGTTCCCTGGTAGACTCACTCCGGAGAGGACTCTGGCGTCAAACTGGACATCTCCTCGGCGGTGGGGACTGGGTGCGGGGAGGGGAGAGAACGTGGTCAGCGCTTGTCCCCCGTCCTAGTGGCAGCACACAGCCCCGCAGTCTCCTCGACAGGGGCTCCAGACCCCAGACATGGCCTGGTTAGGCCACACCCATGGGGCGGGGCTCACAAGCCATGAGCCAATGGAGAGGTGATCCAAAGCAAAAAGGGGCGTGTCCCTCAAATGGGCTCCCCCTCCAGAGACAGAGGCCCTAAGTCCTGTCTCCCCACACCTGCGTCTCTCCAGGAAAGCCCCTCTTCTCTTAGAATGTGGGAATCCAGGCCTCCATTCCCTTCCTCCCTGGAGACCCCAGGAGGATCTCCCTGGGATCAGATTTTCAGCCACGGCCCCCTCCCCACATTAGGACCCAGGAGTCCGTGCCCCCACCTTCTGCACCTCCATACCCTGCATCTTGCGCCGGTGGAAGCGAGGGGAGCCCAGGAAGCTGTTGCGGATGGAGTTGAGGCGACTCCTCCAGGCGGCTCCCCCGACGCCGCCACCTGGGCTGGGGGGTGGTGTTGTCCCCGGAGTCCCAGTGGGGCTGGCCCGGGGCGTGTGCAGGGGCGAGTGCAAGGGGGTCCCGCCGGAGGAGCGCGGGGATCCCGGAGGGCCGGGCAGGGGTGTGGAGCGGGCACTGGGGGGCGGGGGCTGCTCCCCGGTGCCCCCACCTCTGGGGCCCCGGGAAGGCAGCGTCTGCGTTTTGGAAGTCGGGGAGCCCCCGCCTCGGGCCTCATCTCTAGCCCCGGGCTCCGGTGAGAAGGAAAAGACCGGACTCTGTGGAGCAACACAGACTGGTAAGAAGGCGGACAGCCAAGGCCGTGGGGGCCCCACTCAGCACACACGCCCCTCGGAGAGGCTGGCCCGATGCAAGCTGGGACTTGTAGTCCAATTACTGCCTTTCCCCTATCGAAGAGGCTAGTACAAAGCAGGCGCTCAGTCAACTTTTGTTAAATGAATAAATGAACCCATCACACTCACTGAAAACCCAGTCATAGGGAGGAAAAAATGGCCAATGGTCCGACATACTAAGGCCTTGGGTTTTGGGCCTCCAGGGAGGAGGCAACGTCTCAAGGCTGCATGTGGATTGTAGCTTCTGCTGCTCAATCTTTGTTCCACAGTGACTCACCCTTTATCCCTTCTTAATTCCACTGGGGACCTGGTCTTACCCTTGGGCTGCTTAGAGGGCTGGAGGACAGACCGGTGGAAGCTCCACTGACGCTACGGGATCTGTTCCCAGGATAGATTAAAAAAAAAAA
Source organism: Avahi laniger (assembly GCA_963575035.1). NCBI lineage: Eukaryota > Metazoa > Chordata > Mammalia > Primates > Indriidae > Avahi > Avahi laniger. The sequence goes on from CAUYSK010006420.1 coordinate 14,131, forward strand.
AAAAATCAAATCAGGTGGCAAAGTTTCAAAAGGCTCAGATGTCCTCTCACTGCCACGGTCCTTCCAGATGAGGAAATGAGAGAAGGGAGGTGACTTTCCCAAGCACACAGTACATTTGAGGTTGAGCTGGGGCTGGAATCCTGAACTCCCTCTCTACCCGGGACTGTGGATCCTTCTGGAAGGGATAGGGGTTCCCACCTCTGGCTGTGTTGGGCCATCTCCAAGGCCCGTCGCGTGGGTACGGGGGAGCCACCACCCCCGGCATCGGTGATGCTTAGGACTTCCATGGACTTCCGCTCTGGCCGCCGCTTCCCGTGACGGCTCAGCATGGGGGAATCCACACGCTTTCGGGGTGGGTCTGAGGGAGGAGAGTTTCAACCCAATCAGTGGATTCGCCCAAATGCACACAACACTTATACGACTTCCTTGTAAACTGCACAGCTGGGGAAACTGAGGCCCAGAGTGGAGAGGGGTTTTGATAAATGGCATGAAGAAAATCAAGCAGTCTGAACTCAGAAGCTCACAGCCTGCAGCCCCTTCTTCCTTCGAGAACCCTGGGGTCTGGGTTCCCAGCCTCTTCCCCTCTCAGGACCCCGGTGTCTGGCCCCGGAGCCCTGTCTTCTCACCAACATCATTCCGGGGAGGCAGATCCTGGTCCTCACAGCTGGGATACCGCTCCTTCCGATCCAAAAGCAGATAATATATCATCTTTTCTTGGTTCTCCCTAAGACAGGGGGTGGTGGGGGTGGAAGAGGGTAGGAGAAGATTGAGGTCAGAAATCAGTGCTCAAAGGACGTCTCATCTGCTCCCAGTGGCTGTGGCTCTCTGGGCTCAGTCCCATCCAGGATTTCTGTCTATACTTCCGTTTTTCTAGGTATCACAATGATTGGTTTCCTTTGGCTCAACGTATCTCTCAGCCTTATTCTACTTAATAATAATAACAATAATATTACATAATACCTAACATTCGGGCACTTATTATTTGTAAGCACTATATAAGGGGCCGTCTAAGTCTGTCTCAGCGTCTATGAATACTTTCTCAGCATATTCCTCTACCTTCTCCCCGCTGGTCCCACATCTCAGAGGAGGGAGCTCTTAAGTCACGCCCCAACCAGGCCCCAGGTTGCCGCGCCCTGCATGGTCTGCGCGTGCGCGAGGTCCTGTCGTGGCAGCTCGTCCCACGTGTGTGCGTGTGTGCAGGGGTCTTGGGGTCTTACTCCTCACTGCGCAGCTCACGGTGCAGCCGCTCACGGTCCCTGAAGCAACCCAGAGACGCCATGCTCTCTAGGACGTCGGGGTCCAATTCTCCGTTGGATGGCAGGCTCCGCATGGCTACCCGGCGGCCAGGGGCTGGCTCCAGGCACGGGTCCGGCTCGTGTTTCCCGCCTCTGGGGAGGGGGAGAAACGTCACTGGAAACAGGCTGCTGAGACCCAAGGGTCCTGGGCCCCCAGCCTTCACTCTAAGAAACCCAGGAGTCCTGGCCCCCAGCCCCTCCTCCCTCAGACCCAGGGGTCCAGTCTCCAGCCCCTCTTCCCGCAGATCTAGAGGTTCCCCCAGCCCCTTCTCCCTCGGACCCAGGAGTCCTGGACTCTGAGCCTAGCCCCCTCCTCACTCTGGCCCCCAGACCCCTTCTCCAGCTGTGTCCTCTTCCCCCAGGACCCAGAAGTCCAAGTCCCCAGCCCCTGGTCATTCAGGAGCCCTGGCATCCCACCCCCAGCCTCCTCCTGTCCTGCTTTGGCCCCTACCCCTACTCCCCCAGGGACCCCAGTGCCCAGTTACCCCATACTCACAGGTACCAAGGATGTTTCTGAATTTGCTCCAGCTGTAAGGGAGTAGGTCGTAGAGAAGCAGAAGTAAGGTAGTATGCACACGTTTGCGCGCAATGAAAGTTGACTAGGGTGGATTTGGGGGTCCCTAATCATGCATCCCCCCCGACCCCCACTAGGGGCAGGATGACACATCAGGTCTCCCCCTAGTGGTGACGGAGCGCATCGCCCTGCGCACGCGCGGTCTCCGACTGCTAGGCCAGGCGGCTCTAGTTTTCCGCATGCGCAGTGTTATCCTGCCCCCTCCGCGGCTTCTCAGAAGGGCCGATCCGCGCATGCGCCCTCTCACTGCTCGGGACTCCCGGGTCCACTGTTGCGTGGACTCCACGTGGGTTGTGAGCAGGAGGCTTTGCCGGACCTTGGGCTGCGGCTAAGCCAGCAGCAACAAGTCACCCCAGTCCCCATGACTCCCTTAGGTATTCTGTGCTCATCACCCAGTCCTCCCCCTCCGTCGGTTCCCCCAACTCACACTGAGCCTTTTTTCGGGCTCCACTTCGATCATGCCCCTCAGGAGGCTCTGGCAGTCTGGAGGAATGAAGTGGGGCATGTGGAAGACGCCTCGCTTCACCTTCTCCAGCAGCTGGCGGAGGTTGTCATCATCGAAGGGCAGAGCCCCCTGGGCAAGAGAGAACAGGACCCCTTACACAGGGCTTACAGATTGTAAGCACTCACAAGCATTAACACATTTAACCTTCATCACAAGCACAGGAGGTAGAGAATCACTACTGTCTCCATTTTACGAGTGGGGAAACTGAGGCACAGAGGCTCAGCAATTTGCTCAAGGCCACCTAGCTCCTAAGTGGCAGAGCAAGGATTTGGCAAGGAGTAACCTGGCGCCTGCGCTCAAGAGGCTGGGGCTGCAGTGGACGCCGTTCTTTAAAAACAGGTTTCTCCCCAGACCAGTTTCCGGAGGGGAAATCATTCATTCAACAAAAGGTGAGCATCTGCTATGAGTCAGGGATCCCGCAGTGAACAAAATAAGCCACTGCCCAGGCACAGCTCAGGCTGCACACCGCGGACAGCAGGTGAGCAAGCAAACAAATAGCGACATGAGGGAGCGACTAAGTGATGCTTCTCCTGGCAGGTACAGCTGGAGCAGAGGCCTGAATGAAGCTGATCCCTGAACCCAAAGACTGGCATCCTCATGAGAAGATGAGAGCGATGCAGAGGCAGGGAGAAGAAAGTCACATGACGGTGGAGGCAGAGATCCGAGCGACACAGCTACAGCTACACCAAGGACACCGAGACACCAGAACTAGGAAGAGGCAGGAAGGATGCTTCCCTAGAGCCTTCAGAAGGGGCATGGCCCTGCTGACACCTTGATTTTTGACTTCCGACGCAGAACTGTGAGAGAATGCATTTCTGTCGTTTGAAGCCAAGCCACCCAGTCTGTGGTAATTGGTGACATCAGCCCCAGAACACCAGTAGAGGATGCAAGAGTGTGCATTCGAGGGGTCAACGGCAGGCTGTGCCGGGCCCCAGGGTGTCGGAGGGGACCGAGGAGAGGGGAGGGTGGTGGCAAGGGTGCCCGAGGTTACGTAGTGGCTGGTCAGGCGCCTGGAGGGAGTAGCGCAGCGGTCAGGAATAGGAAAGCTGGCGCCTGCTTTGCTCTGAATCCTTGTCCTGACGCATAGGGCCGTGTGACCTCCGGCAAGTAACTGCTCTGAAAACAGTGACGGGAAGTGGCAGCACCACCGCGCAGGGCTGCATCAGGAGCCGCTGACTTAGGGCGGTGCTGGCCCACGGCTGGGACCGTGCACGCCTTAGCTGTTGTGACGCATTCAGCAACTGATCGCACCCCTGCTGCAGCCCACATTCTGGTGTAGCCACCAAAGACGGTGCAGGGAACACAGTCTCGTCCCTGCCCTCATGGAGCTTTGCCTAGGACTGTGCTGGGCACGCCCCAGATGCTCAGCGACTAAGCACAGCGGTGGAACTGCCTTCTAGAGGGGAGACAGACGACAAACAGATGGACATCTGCCATGAGGCCGGTGGGAATGCTTCCGATGAATGAAGCAAGGGTTAGAGGGACAGGAGGACAAGGTGACCTCGGAGGGGTTAACATTGGACAAAAACTCCAGGGGGTGCCAGGGTGAGTCTCTGAGAGCTTTTCCAGGTGTTGGAAGTGCCCAGTTGCTCCAGTATCTGAGGTCTGTGGACAGAGAATGCAGCGTGTGTCGGGGGAGAAAGGGAGAGAGCACCCCCGAATGCTTGTCTTGGGGTCAGGACACCTGGCTTTGACTTCTGGTTGCCCGGCACTCTAGCACTACCCCTCAGTTTCCTCTCCTCTGTGAATTGGACATAGTGATCCTGCCAGGAAGGGCTATGGCATGGATTAAAATTATAACAACGACAACAACAGACCCGAGTCTGGTTATTCCTGGTAGTTCTGCTCTGAGAAGTCACTGCGAGCTGTGAATTAGTGAATAATGAGACATTGCTTCCGGAGGACATACAGTTACGTTCCTTTGCCCCTCTGGTCACGACACTTTTATCAATCTTGACTTAACCTTGTGTTTCTATTTAAAGACACATTTAATACATACTATTTCATTGGCATCAAACTCAGGCCCAACAGCGCTGTGCTCATTCCTGAACGAAGCTCATCTCACACACGGATTTTCTCCGCAAGGCACACACCAGCCTCCTTGTGCTTAGGAACACTAGAAGGCACTTCAGAAAGTGCTACGCTTGGGGACTGTTTTAAACAGTGACATCACAGCAAAAAAAAAAAAAAAAAAACCACACACACAAAAATATGAAAAGGACGTTCGTTTACAGGATGAAAGCTAAACCAAAAAGGCAGGGGGCTCTCTGACCTCAGCTGGGAACCAGCGCTCAGGCTGGAGACTGGAATCGTCACTGCTCTGTGTGGGTCTGCCAACGACTGTGAACGCACCCAAGAATTGATTCTGGGTTACAGATAAATGTTATTGAGCAGGTGAATTCACAAATACGGAATCTGCAAATAACGAGGGCCGAATGTAATAATAATAAACTAATAATAATTATTGAGCACCCGCTCCAAGGGCTTAACATGCAACATTTAATTTAAGCCCTCACAATTGTAGGTACTATAATTATTCCCATTGTGCAGATGAGGAAACTGAGGGAAAGTGACTTGCTTGCTCAAGGTGAGGGAGCAGACAGTTGAGCTCAGCTGGTTGGGCTCCAGAACTGGGCTTTTAACCATCGTGTGAAGAAGAGCTGAGATCTGGAATGTTCTTAGCTGGCCTCCCAGGCACCTCGGCTGCTCTCCCCATGGGGCTGTGAGCTCCAGGAGGAGGGCAGTGCCAGGTCAGCCTCGTTCCCCCTAGTGTCGGTCACAGAGCCTTGTGGTTAAGAAATCAAGGACCAATCCCACTCCTGCCTCTTATCAGCTGTGTGCCCATGGGCCAGTCCCTTCCCCTCTCTGGGACTGCTGAGAGAGTTGCCTGAGATAACGTGCTCGCAGCAGTGCCCGTCCTAGAGTAAACTGCTTATTTATTCATGCTGCGCGTGTGTACCGGGGGCTTGCGATGTGTCAACCCTGGGGTTGCCAAGGTGAGCTGACAAAAAGAAATAAAACAAAGACAAAAGCCCTGACCTCAAGGACCTTATGACATAGAAAGGAAGGGAGATATCACACAAGGGACTATGCAACAAACTGCACAATGACAACTCTCATAGTTGCAGGGAAGAAGAAAGCCTACCACAGGGGCATCTGACTTCACGGGGTCGGGGGAGGAGAGGGCCCAGGGGAAGCTTCCTGGAGAAGTTACAATTGAGCTGAGAGCAATAGGGCTGTTAGGGATGGGAGAGTGTTCTAGGCACAAGAGCAGGTGCAAAGGGCCTGTTGTGGGAGCCCAGGTGATATCTCGATTTGGTTGTGCTAGTTATTACAATATCATGACACCCTAAAATCAATTGGTAAACAACCACAGTTCCAAGCCCTCCAGGTACTCCTGGGTGCCCCGTCCCTTTCCGAGGGCTGTGCCTCAACCATCCCACAGTTCTGTGAGTGCAAGTTTAGCCCTCACACAGAGGGCTCCTGGATCTTGGTGTGTTTGTGAACGCAATGCATTTCCCAATACTAGTTAAATACTGGGGAGATGACCCCTGAGGTGAGAATGGGAAGCATTGTTCTGTGTGCCCACCGGGCAGGATTGTTCTAGAAATGAGGCGGGAGAGCGACTTACCACGAGCAGGGCGAAGAGGATCACCCCACAGCTCCACATGTCTGCGCGGCGGCCATCGTACTTTTCCCCCTGGAAGGGAGGACAGTTGTGACTCCATCACCCCCACTGCTGCGTTCACCCCCTGCGCCCCGGCCCCCCGCCCCTTACTCACCTTGATCACCTCTGGACATGCGTAATGGGGGGACCTGAGAGAGAGAGAGGTGGTGCGAGCTTCCAGCCAGCTTCTAACCCTCTCCCCAGGGACTCGGGGGCTGGGCCCCCCCCCACTCACCCACAGCTGGTCTCCAGGAGGCTGTCCCCCACCTGCAGGGACGCCATGCCAAAGTCTGCAATGCGGATGTTGTTTTTCTCATCCAAAAGCAGGTTCTCAGGCTTTAGGTCTCTGTGGCTGAGACAGGCACGTGGAGCTCAGGCCTCTGCCTTCCTCCTGGGAGGCCCAGGCCCCAGTCACTATCTCTCAAGGCAGAGCACCTCTATAAACTTTTTGGGTTTTTTTTTTTTTTTTTTTAAAGGGAGAGATCATTTATTATCACTCATTTATTTTGGTCTATTTTTTAAATATATTTTTTCCTCTTATTTTTAAATTAACCCATTGGTATATATGGGTTTGAGATAGGGTCTTGCTCTGTTGCCTGGGCTAGAGTGCAGTGGCATCATCATAGCTCACAGCAACCTCAAACTCCTGGGCTCAAGTGATCCTCCTGCCTCAGCCTCCCAAGTAGCTGGGACTATAGGTGCACCATGCCTGGCTAATTTTTTCTATTTTTTGTAGAGACAGAGTCTCACTCTTGCTCAGGCTGTTTGGTCTATTTTTTTTTTTTTAAAGATGGGATCTCAAGGTCTTGCTCTGTTGCCCAGGGAGGACTGCAGTGACTACTCACAGGCATGCTATAGCCTCAAACTCCTGAGCTCAAGTGATCCTCCCGCCTCAGCCTCCCGAGTAGCTGGGACTACAGGCTTGTGCCACCTCGCCTGGCTTGGGAAACTTTTTAGGATGAACAATCACAAACACGCCCCAAAGTGGATAGAAGATCACAGGTTCTAAAGATTTCAAAATAAAATTTAAAAATAAAGATAAAAAGTGGAGAGAAGAGTGTAAAGAAGCCCCTTAGACCATCTGCCTGCTTCACCCATTACCAACCCAGGGCCAATCTTATCTCATCTATGTCCCTGCATAGCCCCCCCACCCTACATTATTCTGTAGGAGATCTCAGACATGGTGTCATTTTATCTACAAGTATTTGAATATGTATAAAGTGAGACATTTTGAGGCAAGTAGAGCTGATATTGAACTGGTTCTTAAAATACAAAAATATTTTCATACTGAATAGTAAAAAAATACTGCCAGCCCTAGCCAATCACTGGTTCCTCCCTCGAGACCCTCGCACCCATGGACCAAATGCCACAAGACTTAGGGAGTTGATGTCCGGGGAGAGAGGGCGCTGTCCTATTTGGAGTGGTCAGTAACTGGGTCATGTTTGTTGCTAAGTATGTTGAATATCGCCCCCTAGAGGTCAGAGCTCTCAACGTCAGGGTTTTGACGTCTTGTCAATAGGGAGGTGCTGAAAATTTAAATAGGCCGCCTTTTTATCACCAAGTTTTACCCCAAATCTGAGCATCCCAAGTCTGAGCCCCTCCGCCGTTATCCCCACCCCGGTGCTAAAAACACATCCCAGAGGGGGAGATGTGCAAATAAAGGAGGCTAAAAGGTGAAGGCATCCATTTTGCACCTTAATTAATCATGAAAATGTTGCATATTTAATATCTTGTTTCAGGGGCTGAAGGCAATTCAGTAAAGAAAAGATAATCTTTATAAATGGATGCTCATATACAAACAAACAAACAACCACATCAGCCTTTGCTTCACACCATATACTAAAATTAACCTGAAATAGATCCCAGATCTAACTGCAAGAGCTCAAACTATATAACTTCTAGAAGAAAACACAGAAGAAACTCTTAGTGACCTTGAGTTGGGCAAAGATTTCTTAAATAAGACAGAATAACCACAAACTATAAAAGAAAAAGTCAGGTGAGCGTGGTGGCATGCACCTATAGTCCTAGCTACTTGGGAGGCTAAGGCAGGAGGATGGCTTGAGCCCAGGAGTTTGAGGCTGCAGTGAGCTATTATGGTGCCAGTGCATTCCAGCCTGGGTGACAGAGTGAGACCCTATCTTTAAGAATTTAAAAAAAAAAAAAAAAAGAAAAAGAAAAAAATCAATAAACTGGAGCTTATAAAAATTAAAACCTTTTGCTTTTCACAAAACATTGTTATAACAATGTAAAAGCATGTCACAGACAGGAGAAAATAGTTTAAAAACATACATTGATGAAAGATTTGTTCCTAGGAGAAGTATTTATTTGGAGTTATTACTAGAGGTATCTCTTATCTTATCCTCTTTACTCTCAGAACAAAGAATTGTTCCAAATCAGTAATAAAAAAACTAAATTTAAAAAAATAATTAAAAATGGGCAAAGAATCTGAATGGACATTTCTCCAAAGAAGACATCTAAATGGCCAATGAGCACATAAAAAGATGTTTCAAATCAAAAATCATTAGGGAAATGCAAAGCAAAACCACAATTTGATACCACTTCACATCCACTAGGATAGCTATAATCAAAAAGACAGATAATAGCAGGTGTTGGTGAGGATGTGAGGAGATTGGAACCTTCATACATGGTTAACAGGAATGCAAAATGGTGAAGCCACTTTGGTAAACAATCTGGCAGTCCCTCAAAAGGCTAAACATAGGCTGGGCGCAGTGGCTCACACCTGTAATCCTAGCACTCTGGGAGGCCGAGGTGGGAGAATTGCTTGAGGTCACGAGTTCGAGATCAGCCTGAGCAAGAGTGAGACCCCGTATCTACTAAAAATAGAAAAAATTAGCTGGGCATGGTGGCGCATGCCTGTAGTCCCAGCTCCTCAGGAGGCTGAGGCAGGAGGATGGCTTGAGCCCAGGAGTTTGAGGTTGCCGTGAGCTATGATGATGCCACTGCACTCTAGCCGTGGTGACAGAGCGAGACTCTGTCTCAAAAAAAAAAAAAAGACTAAACATAGAGTTATCATATGACCTAGCAATTCCACTCCTAGTTATGTACCCAAGAAAATCGAAAACAGGTACACACAAAAACTTGTACATGAGTGTTCACATGTCCATATTATTCATAATAGGCAAAAAGAGGAAACAACTAAAATGTCCATCAATGGAAGAATGGATCAGCAAATGTGTTATATCCATACAATGAAATATTATTCGGCCTTGAAAAGGAATGAAGCATTGATACATGCTACAACACACATGAACCCTGAAGACATTTTGCTAAGTGAAAGAAGCTAGTCACAAAGGGCCCCATACTGTATGATTCCATTCATATGAAATGTCCAGAATAGGTAAAGCCATATGGACAGAATGCAGATTAGTGGTATGCGGGTAGCAGGGGTATAGGGAGTGACTGCTAATGGGGACACGGTAATGAAAATGTTCCAAAATTACAGTGATGTATAACACTGTGAATATATATATAAAAATCCCTACAGAATTACACATCTTAAAAGGGGGGATTTTATGGTACGTGAGTTATATCTCAATAATTTAAAAAAAGATAAAGGATTTGTTTTGGGGCTGACCACACTGGCTTCTACTCCATGTGCCTTCCAAGGCAGCCCTCTGGGCAGTCCTCAGCCTGGCCTGCCCCTCAGCCGCCCCCTCACCAGATGGAGTAGCTATGGCAGAAGTCCAGTGCCGACACGATCTGGCGGAAGAACTTCCGGGCCTCCTTGGGTGTCAGTCTCCCCTTCTTTACCAGGTAGTCAAACAGCTCACCCCCAGAGACATGCTCCAGAACCAGGTACCTGGGGGACACAGAGGGGGCAGAGGGCTGCAAGGGGCATGTGGGGGACCAAAGGGTCTGACCTCCCTCTCCTATTGGCACCTGGAGGTGGACACCCCCCCAATACCATGAGCCCCTTGGGAGGAAGAGATTCCAATTCCCAAGAGTCCCTGGGAAGAAGAAACTCTAATTCCCATGAGGCCCTGGGAGGAAGAGACTCCATTTCCCATGAATCCCTGGGAGGAAGAAACTCTAATTCCCATGAGTCTCCTGGGAGGAAAAGACCCTAATTCCCATCAATCCCTGAGAGGAGAAGAGACTCCAATTCTCATGAACCCCTGGGAGGATGAGACTCCAATTCCCATGAGTCCCCAGGAGGATGAGACTCTAATTCCCATCAACCCCTGGGAGGAAGAGACTCCAATTCCCATTAGTCTCTAGGAAACCAAAACTCAATTCCTATTAGCTCTGGGCAGTGGAGCCCCCCATGTCAACTTCATCCAGATTGTCTAGTAGAGTATTCCCTGCAGTGCAGTGGGGTGAGGAATTAGGGATCAATACTTCAAATCCTAGTTGTTTCAGGAGATAAGTCAACTCCATTAGCACCTGGAGGGTAGGGACCCCAATTCTTATACTGCCTGGGAAATAAAGGCCCCCTATTCCTATTAGCCCCAGAAAGCCAAGCCTCTAACTCCCATAAGCCTCTGGGATGAAGAAACTTGAATTCTCGTTCATTCTTGGGCAATAAGGATTGCAGTGTGCAACAATCCAAGCCAAATTCTGTGAGGTAAAAGACTACAACCCCCATCAGCCCGAGACAGGCTAAAAATTCCCAACTTCCATAAGCCTCTGGGACATAGAGAGTCCCAATTCCTATCAACCACTTGGGTTCTAAAGACTCCAAATCCTATCAGGCTCTGGGAGGTTAAAACTCTTAATTCCCATCAGCTCCTGGGAAACAAAAGCTCAATTTCTATGAGCTCTTGGACAAGTGGGATTCCTGCATGAAGCATAAACTCACATGGACCCTCCCTCCCTCCACTGACCCCAGGGTGGGAGTGGTAACTCTACCAGTCCCTGCTGCCACACCGGGGAAAGCTGGAGAACTACAATTCCCATGAGCACTGGGACCTGCCAGGGAAACCTGCCCCAGCATCCGATGGATGTTGATGTCAGTTCATCCTGGGGACTCGGTGGGGGCAGGAGGGCTGTCCTCTCTCCCTCCGCCCAGCCCAGCTGTCCTTTGGGTCACTAGAGTCTGGACAAAGAGGCCCATTCTCTGGAGCCTGGACAGCTGGACTCCCTCCCACCCTCATCCTGCCTGGGGGGTAATTGACTTTGAGATACTGACTCAGAACTCCTAAGGAGGCCCATTGTTTGGGTGTCCAGCGATGGCACCCAAAGTTATACTGGGGGAGGAGAGGAGTCTTCCAGTGCTCCATAGTAGGGGTTCTGGAAGATCCTTCCAGCTTGGGCAGGCCCATTGCCTTAGAAACAGGGGTATCTGCCCTTAGTAAACTGGGTCTGGCTGAGGGCATCCAGGTTGTCTAGTGGAGAGTATTCCCTGAATTAGCAGGGTGAGGAACTGGGGAGGCAGTGGGAGGATCAGCCTGTGTCCCACTCAGGATGACTCAGGAGTGGCTGTCCTGTTGCCAAGGTGCGCTGACCCTTAGCATCAGACCCAAGTCAGCGTGGGAGCCACAGGGTCCCTGTGCAACAGGGAGGGAATTGGGCCTTCAGTGGTCCGGCCTGGAGAGCTCAAGTTCCCCCAGGCCCACCTAGGCTCTGTCTGGAAAAGTCCCACCCTAGTACCTTAGAAAGGGAGGATGGGGAGGAGGGCTGGGTGTCTATAAATACCTACAAATATTTCTTGTTCTCGTAGACGTCATGGAGCTTGAGGACGTGAGGGTGTTCAATGAGCTTCAGGATGGCGATCTCCCGCTCCACCTGAGGGGCAAGGGAGGAAGGTGGGACCCAGGAACAGAGGTCAGCACGGCCTCTCTACTTGCGCCTTGCTCCTCCACCCCAAAGGATCATCGCTGCGCACACACCTTCATCAGCACCGACTCGGACAACTTCTCCCGGTTCACGATCTTGATGGCGACCTTCTGACCCGTGATGCAGTGTACCCCGAGTTTAACCAGCCCTGGGGGAGTAAGTTGACAATGTGCGATTTATCATTTCAAAATCATGAGCAAAAGAAAAAAAACGAATAATAATAAAAAAATGTGTGGTGTTCTCCTGGAGCTCCTTCCTCCCTGGCTCCTAAGTCCCCATGTACCACCCTGTCTCTTCCTCCTTCCCCTGCTCTCTGTTCAACCCTGGCCCGAATCACCCTGGCCCGAATTCCAGGGCCCACTTTCCACAGTACACAATCCCTTTCCGCTCCCCGTTGCCCAGCTCCATTCCTTCGGGTTGACATCTGCCCTCATCCCTGTCACCGGCCAGCCTGGGATTGTCACTCTGTCCTGTCCTCCGTCCTCGCGTGCCCTTGTTCCTCTGTCACACACTCTTCCCTCACTGTGCCTCCACAGTTGTGTCTCCCCCAAACTGCCTCCTTCAAGCCTCTTTCTCTCTCCTTCTCTCGCCCCATCACCTGAATTCTCTGCCTCTCAATCTTTTCGAAACCCCCTGTCTCTCAAGGATATAGTCTCACATTTGACCCCTCCCCAAACCACCTTCTCACCTCCTCCCAGACCCTGAGCCCTCCACCCCCTTCTCCAATCTTCTTTCAATAGCAGCCCTGACTGAACACACACAAACCCCAAGGGTATGTCCAGACCCCTACCCACCCCTCTCCTCAGGACCCTTGATCCTATGACCTGAATCCCCAAAGCCGCAGACCCAGCCCTCCTCCCTTAGACCCCGAAGTCCGGGCCCCAGCCCCTCCTCCCTCAGATCTCCTCCAGGCCTCTGACCCTTTGTCCCCTGTAACTCAGAATTCAGGTCAGCAACACCTTCACACTCTTGCCACGGGGGTCTGGGGGTCTGACGCTCTCCCTTTCCTAAGTGCCTCAGCTTCCAGTCTTGGCCTGGTCCCCACTCCTGCAGGTGCTGGCCCTCAGTTTTTTGGGGACCCCAGGCCCATCTCTGGATCCACTGCCTGGGACGCTGGATCAGCTCCCATCTCATCTCCACCCACCATGCACCCGGCAGGAGAGAGGCTGCGGCCAGTGGACAGTGTGTAGCAACAGCAAAGGACGAACCCCCTCTCCACAGCCACTCCTGGGAGACTTGCCTGTTCAGCCCATCTTTCCACCTCCCTTCCGCTCCCACACTGAGCTGGCATGCCAGAGGAGGGGGCGAATGCTGTAGGTCCCATGGCCCCTGCCTCAGTGCCCCTGTCAGCCCGACTTGCTGCCTGGACAGCGGGCAGCCCTCCCAGGCCCGAGGCCAGTGGCGAGGGAGAGCTTCCCAGGATGGGAAGTATGGCTGCAGCCTGCAGCCGTACTGCAGCAAGGGCCTTGCTGCCTGTCCCAGCCGGGTCCCCACTGCTGCAGGCCGGCCTCCTTTCCACTGTGCCCTGGAGCCCCCTCCAACCTCTGCCCCTATGAGGTTGGAGCATTTGGGCCCAACCCCCACCCCCAGACGTAGGGGTCCAGGTCCCCCCTCCTCCTCCCTGAGACCCAGAGGTTCAGGTCCCCAGCTCCTCCTCCCTCAGAGCCAGGGGTCCAGGCCCCAGCCCCTCCTTCCTCAGACCCCGGAATCTGGGCCCTCAGTCCCTTCTCCTCCAGGACCCCAGAGTCTAAGCCCCCCCTCCTCCATCCTGGGGACCCAGGAGTCTGGATCCCAAGTCCCTTCTCTATGAGGGACACAGGAGTCTGAGCAGCCAGCCCCTGCCCTTTAAATACCTGTGAATCCCGCCCTCTACCCCAACCTCCACCTTGCCCCCTCCCCAGGTGTCCCCTCCCGCTACGCTCACCTGTCTGTCCTTTGCCCAGCGTCTTCTCCAGCCGATAGGGGCCCACATATTGGGCGTGCTGGGGTGGGTGGGGGTGGGGGTGGGGGAGGTGGTAGGCGGGAGAGCCCCCGCCCCCCTCCTTGGGCCCGGACGACATGGTGCCCTTGGTCCCGGCGCGACCGGCCCCCCGGCCGCCCCCCCTGCGGCCGGTTGGCCCGTCCCTCCGGTGGGGGCCGGCGACCGTTCCGTCCCGGCCCCCCCGGTTACCCCCCACCTCTCCGGGGGTCCCCAGGGGGCTGGGCTGGCCCCCCCAAGTCGGCGGGCCGCGGAGCTGGGGGAGGGGGGGCTGGTCCGGGGGGGTCAGGCCCCAGGAGTCAGCATGGCCCGGGGGGGCTGCGCGGCCCCCCCTCCCCAGCCAGTTCCTGGCGGGCCCCCCCCTTCCTGCGCCTCCCCCTGCCGGGGGGGTCTGAAGTGCGGGCCGGCGGATGCTGCAGGCCGAGGTCCCCCCCGCCCCCCCACGCGCCCTCTCTCCTCCGCCTCCTCCTCCTCTCCGCCTCCCCCCGCCACCTCGTCCTTTCTCTCCGGCACGCTGACATCACCATCCGGGGACTCCGGGCCCTTCCCCAAAGTTAACCCTTTCGGAGGGGGAGGGGGAGCGCGGGGGGGGGCAGGGGGCGGGCCTCGGAGCCGGAGGGATGGAGAGGAGATGGAAAGACGCAGGGAGGGGCGGAGGGATGCGGAAGAAGAGAGGATGGAGGGAAGGATGGAGAGAGCGACATGGGGACCCAACAGCTAGGGGGAGAGATGCAGGGCCACAAAGAGAAATGCAGACTGACACAGAGACGCAGAGACAGAGACAGCGAGAGAGATGGAGACCACCAGAGACAGGGCTGCGACAAGCGGTGGGGGGAGAGCAGAGGGCGGGACGCGGACACAGAGCAGAGATGGGCAGGGACAGAAGAGAAGGAAGGAATGGCAAGCAGGGAAAACTGGGACGGGGAGACGGTGAGAGCTGTAAAAGCAGAGTCGGGGACAGAGAGAGAGATGTGGGGAGACAGAGGGATGGGAGAGAGATGTAGAAAGAGACACATAGAGAGAGGGGGACAGGTGGGGACCAGGGGGTGCACACAGGTGGAGGGGCAGATGCTGAGGATAGGTGGACAGACTAGAGGAGCAGAGAATGAGGGAGACAGAGGCGGAGAAGGGAAAGAATTTGGGGAGTTGCTGACCCAAGACTCAGCTCTGTTTTCCCAGCCCCCTCAAGCCTGCCAACCCAGGTCTCCTTGGGCAAGATCTGTGTCCCCACCAGCGTCAGGGTTCCATATCTACCCAAAGCCCAGGGCGATTTAGGACGCTTCTTGCTCCTATGAAGAAACTTCCAGAACCCCCTGAGGTCCCTGTATATTTTTTCAGACTCCCATGTATTCTCTGTGCTTGCCAGAGGGTGTCCTAGATCTTCACGTGGGCCCCAGTATAATCCATACCTCCCCACTGTAGCACACCTCAGATCTGCGCTGAGCCCGTGAGTAATCCACAAGCACCCATTAGCCTTCCGCATAATCCACGGACTCTTCTATGTCAGGTACCTGAAGATGTTGGGCACCCATTTAATTCCGAAGTCCCCTGTAAAGTGTATCCAGGAGCCTTTTGGCTCCGGTGAGACTCCCAAGTCCCCTATTCAACAACCTCCAGTCCACAAGTCTTTATTGAGTGCCAAATCTGAGCCAGACACCGTTCCAGTTGGTAAGATATGGCAGTGAAGTAAATCAGCAAAAATCCCTGCCCTGTGGGGCCTCCATGCTAGCGGAGGAGGCAGCTGATCAACAAGACCACCAAGCAAAATATATGGTATGTTAGATAGTCATGGTCCCAGCTAAGGAGGTGACTAAAGCAGTAAAGGGGGTTAGGAAGTGTTAGTTGAGGGGGGTGTAGTTTTAGATAAGGTGGTCAGGAAGTAAAATGAGGGTTTGAGCCATGAGGATAAAGGGCAAGGAGCTTTCCAGGTGGAGGAAACAGCAAGAGCAAAGGTCCTGTGGCAGCAGCATGTCTGATGTGTTGTAGGAACATTGAAGGGGCCAGTGTGGCCGGAGAGTGAGCAAGGGAGTGCAGGGGGGAATGAGGTGAGGAAGTGGGTCATATAAGATCTTAGAAGCAGCATGACCATATGTCTTGGGTTATGCCTGGTATCCTGTAACTATTAATGGGCCCCTTTTTCCTCTCAGTGTCTTGCTACAGATGAAGAATCATAATATATGATCATCCTCCCTATAGGTCATTGTAAAGCCTGTGGCTATAATAGAGTATGTGAGAGCTTTCATCTAGGCTGCTAGCATATTATTCACATATTCACATATATAACATATCATAGACAATTACACGTTACATATACATCTGTGTTACAAATATGGCATTATATATATGTGCACATGTATTATAGATAGACTTGTACACAGATGTCCACGTCTTGATTCTCACAACCTGTGAATATGTTACCTTACATGGCAAAAGGGATTTTGCAGATCTGATTGAGTTCAGGATCTTGAGAGGGGGAGATCATCCTGGTTATTTGGATGAGCTCAGTGTAATCACAAGGGTCCTTGCGTGAAGGACGCAGGAGGGGCATACTCAGAGAAGGAGATGAGATGATGGAAGCAGAGGTCAGAGTGATGCAGCCACAAGCCAAGGAATGAGGGTGGCCTCTAGAAGCTGGAAAAAACAAGAAAACATATTCTCCCCTAGAGCCTCCAGAAAGAATGTAGTCTTGCTGACACTTTGACTTTAGCGGGGTAAAACTCACTTTGCACTTCTCCCTCCAGAATTGTAAGATAATAAATGTGTGCTGTTCTAAGCCACCAAGTATTTGGTAATTTGCTAACAGCAGCAATAGAAAACTAATATAATAGGGCATCCCCATACACAGAACCACCCGATATCACAGTTCTACAAACACCACACACAAACACACACGCACGTACGTGTGCACCCACGTGCACTCACACTCACAACTTATCTGTTTGGTCTTCCCATCTCTGCCCAAAACATGCCCTGGCACAATCAAGGCCCAACAGGTGCTCGATACATTTGTGACTGTAGGCCCACCTGAAGTTAAGCCCAACCTTATCTGGGAGGGAAAAAGCCTTCTAACCAGGACCAAGACAAAGCCCAGCTCAAGGCATACACCACCACAGCCCAGGCCTGCCCCAGGACATTCCCAGACCTAAGTCCCATATTTGGTGCATCCGTGCATCAAGGCCTCCCCGACAACCTCGCTCCTTCGGCGCTCTGAATCTGGACACTAGCTCTGGGGCATTTTGCTTCCTGGCTCCAGGCCTGGAGAATTCCCCCCTCTCCACCTGGCAGGACACAGGAAAGAGTCCATAAGGGAGAGGCTGGGTAATAAGAATCGTCCACACGGCAGCCCCATTTTTTTTTTCTAATTTTTTTTTTAACCCAGAACCCAGCCAAGGATGAGGCCAGGCACTGGTGATCTTGCTTGGCAGCCCCATTTGACGAATGGGGAAATTGAGGCTGGGGTGGTGGTGGACCTAAGGCTGCATAAGTCAGCTAGTAGAAGGGAGACATCAGGGCTCCAGTAGAAGACGGAGTGATGGCCCTGGTGGAGGGGGAAATCAGAGTTGAGAGGCAAGGCTCAAACCTGCCTAAGGGTTAGGTACCACCGCCACAACGCCCGCAACGGCGTGGGCGGGGCCCTGATGGGATTGGGGGCGGGACTTAGGAAGAGGCGGTGCTTACTTGGGAAAGGCTGAAAGGCCTAGAACAGGGGCGGGAAACATGAATGTGGGTGGAGTCAGAGGTGGAGCCAGACCTGGGGGCGGGGCCTCTACGTCAGGACAGGGATGGAACTTCGTCTGAGGAGGCGAAGACCCTAAGGTGCGAGAACTGGGCTGGGGGGCGGGGCTTAGACCTGTAGCCTGCGCCTGAGGGGCGGGTCCTGACTGGGAGGGGCGGGCCGAGTGCAGGATCCAGCCAGGTGGGAAGGGCATAAGAGCCTGGCAAGCCTCCTTAGCCACTTCTACAACCCGAAGTTGGGTGGGTGTGCCGGGAACTTCCGCGTAAGAGGTGCGTACTTCCGGTCAAGATGGTGGCGCCCAGTAGAGTCAGGTGCGGGCGACTTTGTGTTTAGTAACGGCGGAGGCTCGAGGACTCGGGTAGGTGATATCCGCCCCGCTCCAGCGTCCGTCTTCTGAGAGGAAGGAGAAGAGTTGTTGCTAAGGAGACCAAAAGGAGGGCTCGTTGCTGTAGAGGCGGGGCGGTGGGGTTGCTAAGAGACGGAAACGCAGTGGAGATGGAGGAGGGGGGTTTGTTGCCAGGGAGTGTGGGTGGAGCCTATTGCTAGGGAGGAAGGAGGGTCTTATGCCTTTGGGGAAAGGTCCTGTTGGTATGAAGGAAGGAAAGGGGGCTGTGGTTTGGGGCCATGGGGGGGCGCCGAGCTCCCCTAAAACGCCACCTTCTCAGCAGACCTTCAGGAGTTGACCAGTCAGGACGTCAGAGCTGCCTCAGCGGTGACCACCTTCTCCCTCTAACACATTCTTCCTTTCTTCACAAACGGCCTATGGCGGAGGAAGGCTCCAGGGGCAACCGTCTCCCGCTGGCTCTGCCCGCGGCCTCCCAGGGTTGCTCGTCAGGGGGTGGCGGCGGTTCCTCAGCAGGGGGCTCGGGCAATCCCCAGCCCCCACGTAACCTCCAAGGCCTGCTGCAGATGGCCATCACGGCGGGCTCTGAGGAGCCAGACCCCCCTCCAGAACCCATGAGCGAGGAGGTAAATGATGGGGACCCAAGAAGATGAGGGACCTGGGGAGAGAAGTGTCTTGGGAAGTGTGGCTTAGGGACCTAAACTGAGGTCATCTTGGGTGGGAGGCAGTAGTCCAGGTGTGGAGACATAATAGACTATATTTGTGCTAGATGGGGTCATTGTAGACTGAAGGTCAGATCTCAAGAGTGTCTGATGGGACAGATCTCTAGAGCCACAGACCTGGATTCAGCATTGTCCACCTGTGTAACCTTGGGTGTATTACTTAATCTTTCTGAGCCTGAAGTTCTTCATTTGCAAATTGATGATAATTATAACAGTACTTCACAGGGTAATTCTGAGGGTCCAGTTTTAGTAGGGCTGCACACAGTGCCTGGCATTTAGGCAGCGCTTGGGAAGGCAGCAGCTTGTTCTCACGAGAGCAGCACAGGCTGTGCAGACAGACTGCTTGAGTTTGACTTTAGGCTGTGCCGATTGCTGTGTGAGCTTGGGCAAATCACAACCTTTCTGTACCTCAATTTTCTCATCTGTAAAGTGGGGATAATAATGATACTTACCTTATAAAGTTGTTTTGAAGATGAATAGCAATGTTTATACTGTTTAATTTGACAGTTACTGTATACAAAACATTGTGCTAATCCATTTACATACATGATGTCATTGAACCTTCATGACAGGAAACAGGCACAGATACATGGAACAGCTTGTCCAGATTTATTTAGGACTGTCTCCTCAGGCACTCTTGAGATCTGACCTTCAGTCTACAACTAAGGAGCCCTCTCATAAGTACTTAACCTGGCGTGGCTGAAAAAAACCAAATTCCAGTGGTCAATTCTCAGCTCTCATCTGAGCTAATAGCATTTGATTATTCCCTTCTTGGGTCTCTTCGTTTGGCTTCTGGGACAACATAGTCTCCTGGTTTCATCCTTACTCTTTGGTCCTCCTCTGTCTTCTGTTTGTTCTTCCTCCTTCCCCAGCCTCTTAATAATGGAATGCACCAGGACTCAGTCTTTGGGTCTCTTCTCTTATCTACTTTCTTTTTTTTCTTTTTTGAGACAGGGTTTTGCTCTGTCACCAGCCTAGAGTGCAGTGGCATCATCACAGCTCACTGCATCTTCAAACTCCTGGGCTCAGCGATCCTTCTGCCTCAGCCTCCTGAGTAGCCAAGACTATAGGCACACACCAACACGGCTGGCTAATTTTTATGTTTTTTGTAGAGATGGGGTCTTGCTCTTGCTCAGGCTGATCTCAAACTCCTGGCCTCAAACCATCCTCCCACTTCGGCCTCTCAAAGTGCTAGGATTGCAGGCGTGAGCAACCTCGCCTGGCCTCTCACCTACTTTTGCTCACTTCCTTTGTGATCTCAGGTGTTGAGGCTTTACCCTGACAAGTCTCAAATTTATATTGCTAGGCAAGTGGTTCTCCATGGGAATGATTTTATTCCCCAGGGGACAATTGGCAAGGTGTGGAGACATTCTCGGTTGTCACAGCTAGGGGGGAGGGTGATACTGGCATCTAGTGGGTGAAGGCCAGGGATGCTGCTCCACATCCTCCAGTGCACAGGACGCCCCTGCAACAAAGAACTATCCAGCTCAAAGTGTCAATAGGGCCAAGGTTGAGAAATCCTGGTCCAGGCTGGACCTCTGCCCTGAACTTTAGGCAGGCTATTTATTATTTACCTTGGATCTGTAATAGAGCCCTCAAACTTAAAATGTTCAGGAATGATCTCTAATCTCTACTCCTCCTGTTCCAAACCTGCTTTTCCCACCATCTTCCCCATCTCCTCCTGGTTGCTCAGGACAAAAGCCTTGGTGTCTTCCTTGACTCCTCGCTGCCTCACTCCTTGTTATTCAGAACATCATATTGGCTCTTTGACACAAAGTCCAGGACCTGACCATTCCTCCCCACTCCCTCTGTCCTGCCTGCTCAGCAAGACCTAGCCTCTCGAGAGTCTCCCTGCACTGGCCCTTGCCTCCTCTCAGTCTATTCTCAACAGTAACAGAAGTGTCACCAATCCTCTGCTGGGAGCCTCTGGCAGCTCCCCCACCTCATGCGGAGGGGCCTCCCAGTCTTTACAACAGTCCACGAGACCCCCAGTGATCTCCCTTCACCTGTCCCTTCCCCCTTGTTCACTCTGCTTCTGCCACATTGGCCTTCTGACTGTTTCCTCTGCCTGGAATGTTCTCTCCCGGGTGTCTGCCTGGCCTGCTCCCTTACCTACTGCTTTACTCTCACACATCACCTCCCTGGGACCCTCACTGACAACTCCATTTAATTCTGCAGCCCCACCTCAGGTCTCCCCAACCCCACCTCACTGCCCGCTTGACCCTATGGCGCTTGTCATGTCACCGTATCACGTGGTACGTGTTTTGCTTATTTTCTTTATCTGCTCCCCCACCAGAATGGTGAGCTCATGGACAGGGGCTTTTGCCTATCTTGGCTTAGGGCTGTGTCTCTAGTGTTTAGAAAGAGTCTGAGTGAAAAGATGCTCAGGCTGGGCACAGTGGCTCACACCTGTGACCCCAGCACTTTGAGAGGCTGAGGCGGGAGGATCACTTGAGGCCAGGAGTTCAAGACCAGCCTAGGCCACATAACGAGACCCTGTATCTACAAAAAAAAAAATTAAAAAGTTAACCAGGCTTGGTGACGCATGTCTGTAGTCCCAGCTGCTAGGGAGGCTGAGGCGAGAGGATCACTTGAATCCAGGCTGCAGTGAGCTATGATTGGGTGGCTGCACGCCAGCCTGAGTCACAGAGCGAGACCCTCTGTATAAAATAAAAGATGCTCAGTAGATATTTGTTGATTGAAGGAACAGTCAGTCTTCAGATGTTGGCTGTCATTATTAATGGCCATTGCTCCCTAATTAATTACTGATTAGATGTGTGCTTCTTTTCCCCACCCTCATCCCCTAGAGGCGTCAATGGCTGCAGGAGGCCATGTCGGCTGCCTTCCGGGGCCAGCGGGAGGAGGTGGAGCAGATGAAGAACTGCCTCCGAGTGCTGTCCCAGCCCACGCCCCCTGCCACCGGCGAGGCCGAGCTGGCCGCCGACCAGCAGGAGCGAGAGGGGGCCCTGGAGCTGCTGGCAGACCTGTGTGAGAACATGGACAATGCCGCAGGTACTCCAGCCACACCAAGGTCTCCTGCCCCTCTGCCCCCACCTCCCCCTGCACCTCAGCCCTGTCCCTTCTCTAGGGGACCACACCACCAGGCTCCTTCGTGGCCTCCCAGCCTCCTCCCAGCTCTTCCCCTCCACTGCCTCGAAGATGCCCTTCTTCACCCCATGCAGCCAGCCCAGTGGCAGGTTCTGTCCACCACTTCCTGGATACACTCTGAGACCAGCCATTTCTCTCCTAGTCCTCTGTGCGTCTACTGCCACTCCATAGAGTACGAGAGAAAAGGTGATTTGAGGCAGAGTGGGCAGGGAAGGCCTCCCGGAAGGGTCACATTTGATCAGAGACCCGAAGTGAGGGTGTGAGATGCCGGGTGATCTCAGGGAAAGGCATTCCAGGCAGGAGCACAGCCAGCGCAAAGGCCCGAGGCGGAAACGTGCCTGGTGTGTTCAGGGGTGGTGGCAAGTCCCCTGAGGCAGAGCAGAGCACGTGAGGAACCGGGGCAGGAAACAACACCGGGACGTACAGGGCCTCATAGACCGAGGGGTTGCTGCGGGTTTATTCCAAATGCAGCAGAGCAAACAGAAGGTCTGAGCAGGCGGGTGCCGAGCGAGACCCCACTTGCATTTGAAGGGGCTGAATGGTGTGGTGGTTAAGGATGTGGATTTGGGACATCGCTTCCTTGGTACGCAGTTCAGGCTATGCTGCCGCAGTGTGAGTTTGCACGTGTCCCTGAAGCTCTTTGAACCCCTGGTTACCACCTCTGTCCACAGGCTCATGAGGCTGGGATGAGAGAACCACCTGGCACTTCACACCAGGCGCAGAGTAAACAGCGTGTAGTGGGCGTCGGGTGTTCTTGTTTTGGATGGGGGCTGGTGAGAGTTTAGGATGCCCTCCTGTATTCCAGGAGACCCATGATGTATGCGAGCTCATTCGATGCTCTGAGAAGACCTGCAGCAAAGCCCCCTCCAGCTTGCTTTTACCCACTGTTTCCCAGACTTATCCGGGCAGGGAACTTCCCCTCCAATCCACAGGATGGCTTATAACGACTTTGCTCTTTCATTCATTTTTCGCTTGTTCAGGAAATATCTATTGAGCAGTTGCTGTGTGCTAAGCACTGTGCTGAGTCTCCAATCCCAGCAACAGCGATTTTTACACCTTATTAGTAACCAAATGAGAATTAAAGCCAAAGACACCATTTCCTTCCTGATGTCTCTGTCCCTCCCTTCCTCCCTCCGTGTGTGTGTATTTTTTCTTAATAAAGATGCGCAATGCTGATGAAGATGGGCTGAGGGGAATATTCTCCCACATGACCATTTATCCTATTTACTATTATTATTATGATTTTTTTGAGACTGGGTTTCATTCTGCCACCCTGGCTAGCACAGTGGCATCATCAAAGCTTGCTGCAACCTCAAACTTCTGGGCTCAAGTGAGTGATCCTCCTGCCTCAGCCTCCTGAGTAGCCGAGACTACAGGTGTCCACCATGACACCTGGTTAATTTTTTATATTTGGGAGAGTTGGGGGGTCTCCAGACATTGCTCAGGCTGGTCCTGAACTCCTGGCCTCAAGTGATCCTCCTGCCTTGGCCTCCCAAAGTGCTGGGATTATAGGTGTGAATCACCGCACTCAGCTATTATTATTATTTATTGAGGTAACATTCACGTAACATAAAATTAACCATTTTAAAGTGTGCTACACTTCCATGGTATTTAGTATATTCACAATGGTGAACAACACTACCTGTAGTTGCAGAACTTTCCCATCACCCCCAAAGGAGACCTCTGTACCCATAAAGCAGTCACTCTCCATTCTCCCCCCCACCCCTCCAGGCTGACAACCACTGATCAGCTTTCTGTCTCTGTGGATGTGCCTGTTTTGGACATTTCATGTCCGTGAAATCCCATAACGTGGCCTTTTGTGTCTAACTTCATTCACTGAGCTTCACGTCTCCAAGGTTTGTTCCTGTTGCAGCTTCATGCTGTCTGTGGCTGTCGTATGGGTGGACCAGGCTTTATGTATCCCTTCCTCTGCTGATGGACGTTTGGTCATTCGCGAATGCTGCTGCTGTGAACGTGCTGTTCAGCTACCCAAGTCCTGCTCTCAGTTCCTTTGGGTCTGTGCCCAGGAGCGGAATTACTGGATCACAGGGACTCCGTGTTTCACTTTTTGAGACACCACCACGCTCTCCAGTACCACTTTATTTGCAAAGACAGGCGGTGGACCATGGCTTGCTGACCCCTGGTCTCGTGTGTGGTTCCCCTTCAGGGGGCATTCTGAGTGTCACAAAGATGAGGGGGTCAGTGCTGGCATTGAGTGGTCTGGAGCCTGGGACCCTAATACCCTAAATGCTGATGGAGTTGAGTTGCGCCAGTCTTGGAGGACCCCTGGTTGGGTGCTTGGAGACAGCCAGGGCTTGGAGACAGGTCCCTGTGGGAGCCGACCTGGCCCTCCCGGCCTACCTGGTGTATTAGTTTGCTAGGGCTGCCATAACCGAGTACCACAGGCTTTCTGGCTTAAACAACAAATTTATTTGCTTACAGATCTGGAGGCTGGAAGTCTAGGAACAAGGTGTTGGTGGGGCTGGTTCTTCTGAGCCCTCTCCTTGGCCTGCAGATGGCCGCCTTCTCCCAGTATCCTCACACAGTGGTTCTTCTGTGTGTGTCTGTGTCTTCGTCTCCTCTTCTCATGAGGACACCAGTCAGACTGGATTAGAACCCACCCTAGCAACCTCATTTTAACTTAGTCATCTCTCTAAAGACTCTATTTCCAGACTTTAGAGGCTAAAGTGGGAGGACTGCTTGAGGCCAGGACTTCAAGATCAGCCTGGGCAATGTAGTGAGACCCCATCTCTACAAAAAATAGAAAAAAATTAGCTGTGTGTGGTGGCACATGCCTGTAGCCCTAGCTGTTCTGGAGGCTGAGGCAGGAGGATCGCTTGAGCCCAGGAGTCTGAAGTTGCAATGAACTATGGTGATGTCACTGCACTCTAGCCTGGGCAACAGAGCAAGACCCTGCCTCAAATCAATAAATAAATAAATAAAATAAATACATATATATACACCCCATCAGAGTGAGACTCTGTCTCAAATACATGAATGAATGAATGAATGAATGAATAAATGCCTCTTCTCCAAGTACAGTCACATCCTGTGATACTGGGGCTTAGGATGTCACCCTGTCAAATTTTTTGGAGGGGAAGACACATTCAGTCCCGGCCTCTCTCTCTTCTCCTCTCTGCCGCACAGACTTCTGCCAGCTGTCTGGCATGCACCTGCTCGTGGGCCGATACCTGGAGGCAGGGGCCGCGGGGCTGAGGTGGCGGGCGGCACAGCTCATCGGCACGTGCAGTCAGAACGTGGCGGCCATCCAGGAGCAGGTGCTAGGCCTCGGCGCTCTGCGGAAGTTGCTGCGGCTGCTCGACCGCGATGCCTGCGACACAGTGCGCGTCAAGGCCCTCTTCGCTATCTCCTGTGAGTGTTGAGGGGGTGAGGGGTGGCAGTGTTGGCGTAGGGGGCTGGGCTCTTGGGAGAGGGGTCAGCCAGAGACACCTCCGGAGGTGGGTCCTGCAGGGATCTGCTGGGGGCGGAAGGAAAGGCACTTCCTTTATTCATTTATTCCTGAACTTGCGTGACTTTGTGCTGAGTGCTGGGAACGGAGCGGTGAGCTTGCCCAAAACCCTTGCTAGCTGGAGAGCACACGGACCGGCACAGGAGCCTTGGGTAGGCAATGCTGCCCTGGCCCAGCGTGAGCGCTTTGCACACAGCGCAGGTTTGCAGCCTGGCACTGTTGGCATTTGGGGCCAGTTCGTTCTTTGTCTTGGGAGTTGTCCTGTAGGACATTGTCTTTACCCGCTAGAGATACACTAGCACCCCCAGCCATGACAGCCAAACATGCCTCTAGGCATCGCAGAGAGCCCCTGGCTTGCAATCTGCTATACGTGAATCCTTTGTATCCTAACAGCCCTGTGAAGTAGGGACCCTTTTCGTCCTCACTTGACAGAGGAGGAAACTGAGGCATGGATAGAGGGATGGGCCAGGGTTGTGCAGCTCCACGGGGCACAGCGGGCCTGTGCTTCCACCACGCTGCCCTGGGAGACAGGCGCCAGGTCAGGGACTGGTCTGTGGGGCGCTCTCTCTGTGCCGGGTGTTAACTTGCTCTATCCTCACGCACGTCTCTGAGGTAGTGACGACCCAGTCCCTCCACACAGCGGAGGGGTCAGGCTGGAGAGGCCCAGCAAGGACACACAGCTGGGTCCGAGCCCGGGCGGTTTCTTCCCATGTGCTGGATGCTGGTCTGTGCCTGTGCTATGCCAGGACCCCCATTTAACTGTGTGTGTTTGTTTTTTTAAAGCAGTTTTATGGAGATATAATTCACAGGCCATACAATTCATCTTTTTAAAGTATAAATTTGGTACTTCTTGTATACTCACAACGTTGTGCAGCCATCACCACTATCTAATTTCAGAACATTTTCATCCTCCCCCCAAATAAAAACCGTGTACCCATCAACAGCCGCGCTGCTTCCTCCCCGGCCCCTGCAAGCTTGCATCCACCGTCTGGAAGGATTCACCTGTCCCGGACGTTTCACGCAAATGGAGCCATACACTGCGTGGCCTTTTGTGTCTGGCTTTTACCCAGCATAAGGTTCATCTGCGCTGCAGCCTAT
The DNA here is from genome assembly GCA_963575035.1 of Avahi laniger. Classification (NCBI taxonomy): domain Eukaryota; kingdom Metazoa; phylum Chordata; class Mammalia; order Primates; family Indriidae; genus Avahi; species Avahi laniger. The sequence continues at coordinate 40,422 of CAUYSK010006420.1, forward strand.
GTCGGTGCTTTGCTCCTTTTCATGTCTGAGTAATGCCTCGCCGCGTGAATGTGCTACACTGTGTTCATCCAGCCGTCTGCTGTTGTACCTCTGGGTCACTTCTGTCCCTGGGCTCCTGTGCTGCTGCGAACACAAGAGCGCACAGGTCTTCGTGCGGACATTGTTTCCGTTTCTCTTGGGTCCATACCTAGGAGCGGAGTTGCTGGGTCACATGGCAACGCTGTGCTGATCTCTTTGAGGTCGACTGTTTCTTACCTGCAGCAGCCTATGTGGGCACTGAAGTGGGGGGTGGGAGAGGGGTCCCAACACCCCCTTTCTTTCCCCCGCCCCTGTGCATCCTGGGCCCTGGTCTCTCAGTATCCTTTCCACATCAGATGGGCAGATGGCGGCCCCAGGGTGCAGAGGCTGGGAGAACAGGCAGGGTTTGGGTAGGTGCATGTTCCTGGGGGGAGGAAGCTGTCTGGGGAGGTGAGGGAAGGACTCTTGGAGGAGGTGGCATTTGGAAAGTTACGGCCAAAACTAGGGAGAAACAGATGGACAGACAGACAAGGGGTGGCTCAGCCACAAAGGGCAGAGAAGAGGACTTGGTGTCTGAGGGCCCAAGAGCCACAGTGAGGGAGTTGGGGGAGACAGTTTCTTTTTTTCTTTTTGAGACAGAGTCTCTCTCTGTTGCCTGGGCTAGAGTGCCATGGTGTCTGCCTAGCTCACAGCAACCTCAACCTCCTGGGCTCAAGCGATCCTCCTGCTTCAGCCTCCCAAGTAGCTGGGACTACAGGCATGTGCCACCATGCCCGGCTAATTTTTCTATATATTTTTAGTTGTCCAGCTAATTTCTTTGTATTTCATTTTTAGCAGAGATGGGGTCTCACTCTTGCTCAGACTGGTCTCGAAGTCCTAGGCTCAAATGATCTGCCCAAGTTGGCCTCCCAGAGTGCTAGGATTACAGGTGTGGGCCACTGTGCCCGGCCTCACAGTTTCTTTTAATAACTCATATTGAAAAAGAAGTCAGTAAATATTTTTAAAAAATCTGTGGATAGTCACATCACTGACAATTCAACAGGTGTAAAGAGTACGCAGTGAAAAGCCCCTGTCCCCGACCTACTCGATCCCCTTCCCAGAGAAAACCACTCTCACACCAGTTTCTACTTCCAGAGATTTTAATGAATCTATAAGCACAATTGTGTGCATGTGGGGGTGTGTATGGCGTGTGCGTGTGTAGTGTTTGTGGATGTGAGTTGTGTGTGTGTGTGTGTGTGTGTGTGTGAGATGTATGTATGCGAGATGCATGGTATATGCATGTGTGTGGTGTGTAACTTCCACTTTTTCCTTTGTACCTTTGTACATAACCGGTAGCAGACCATCCTGACTGTTCTGCACCTTGACCTGCCTCTGTCCTTTGTGGATCAGGAGTGCGGGAGTGGCCCAGCTGAATATTTCTGGCTTTGTGTCTTTTATGGGCTTGCTCAGCTGTCAGCAGGGGCTCCAGTCCCTGAAGGGTTGACCTCACTAAGCCTGTGCAGGTAGCACCTCACTTGACCCTCACGAACCCCTCTCAGGTTGGGGTGCTTCCAAGGTGGCACCTCCTGTGGCTAGCAAGTTTTTGCTGTCTGTTGGCAAGAAGCCTTGGGCTGCTTGAGTGTCCTTACAGCATGGTGGCTGGCGTCCCCACAGAAAGCTGTCCAAGATGCAGGCAAGAGCCATGGAAGCTCCAATGCCTTCTTATTCTTTTCAAGATAAAATGCACGTGACCATTTTAAAGCATACCATTCAATGCCATCACGTGGCTGTCCAGCTACCATTCGGTAAGTTCTGTGCTAGGAGCCTTTGCAAGGCAAGTCCCATCTGCTCCTGCTGCCTGAGGCGGTGACGGTAGCTGTGCTCCCCACGCATCCCTGGAGGCCACTTAGAGGTGGCTCTTTGTTTGCACAGGGAAAGGCTTCTGCAAAGATAGATAGGGAGGGGTCCGATGGCTGTGTGTAAGTGGGTGGTGGGTCCGGGAGAGGGCCAGAGCTGGGATCAAGACCTTGTTTTTCAAAGCAGTTTTAGGTTCACAGCAGAATTGAGTGGCAGGTACGGAAGGTTCCCATACAGCTCCTCCCCCGTGCGCACAGACTCCCCCGTATTCCACCAGAGTGGCGCGTTTGTCACAATGGGTGAACCTACATGGACACATCTTTACCACCCATGGGCCGTAGTTTGCTTCTCTCCTGGTGTTGTACATCCTGTGGGTTTGGACAAACGTGTGATGACATCCGCCCACCACTACGGTATCAGGCAGAGCTTCACTGCCCTGCAGCTCCTCTGTGCTGCACCTGTTCATCCCTCCCTGATCTTTTTACTGTCCCCATAGTTGGGCCTTTTCCAGAATGTCACATAGTTGGAACCATGTAGAATGTAGCCTTTTTAGATTGGCTTCTTTGACTTCATAATATACATTTAAGCTTTCTCCATGTCTCTTTTTGGCTTGATGGCTCATTTCTTTTTAGTGCTGCATAAGCATAACTTTTTTTTTTTTGAGACAGTGTCACTCTGTTGCCCTGGCTAGAGTGCCGTGGCATCAGCTCACAGCAACTTCAGACTCCTGGGCTGAAGCGATCCTACTGCCTCAGCCTCCCAAATAGCTGGGACTACAGGCATGGGCCGCCATGCCCAGCTAATTTTTCTATGTATTTTTAGTTGTCCAGCTAATTTCTTTCTATTTTTTTAGTAGAGACAGGGTCTCATTCTTGCTTAGGCTGGTCTCAAACTCCTGAGCTCAAACGATCCTCCCATCTCGGCCTCCCAGAGTGCTAGGATTACAGGCATGAGCCACCGTGCCTGGCCAAGCATAACTTTTTTAAGGGAGACGTGTGGGCTGCTGCCATGATGACTTTGGTTTTGACTCCAAAAGTGACGGCAGCCATACTGTGACTCCTACACAGAGAAGGGGGTGAGCACCACGGGGTGTGCGGCAGGTGGGAGGTGCGATAGGAGGTTATGGTAATAACCTAGGCAAGAGATACAGGTTGAGGTGGGAAGTAAAGCAGTGGTTCCCAAATGTGGGCAATCGTGTCCTCCAGGGGACACTTGGTCAATGTTTAGAGGCATTTTTGGCTGTCACAACTGGGAGGGAGGGGCTGTTGGCATCGAGTAGGTAGAGGCCAGGGATGCTGCTCAGCATCCTGCCGTGCATAAGACAGCCCCCAGCACGGAATGACCTGGCCCCATCTGGCAGCCACACCTGGGAGGAGGAACCCCCGGAGTAAAGGGGGGTGGCCGCTCCTGGTGCGTTTTGAAGGTAGAGTCAACAGGCCGTGCTTGCTGATAGCATGTGGGGGGTCTTCATGTCTTCCCCTCTTCACAGGCCTGCTTTTTTTTTAAAATTTCATAAGATTTTATCTAACCCAGTATATCCAAACTAGTATTATAATTTCAACATATATTTAGTATGGAATATTAATGACGTACTTTATATCTTTTTGTCCTGTGTCTTCAAAATCTACGGTGCATTTTACAAATAAAGCACTTCTCAATTTAGATGATGAGTTTTCAGCGGAGGGCATGAAGTATAGTTGTACCAAGGCAACAAAATTGTGTTTAATGGAAAATATTTTACACTGCTTCACTTTTCTACTTTGAGCTTAAATGTACTGAACTTAAATGAAATGAACAACTTAGTTCTTTAGTCCCACTGGCCATATGTCAGGTACTAGTAGCCACAGGCTCCAAGTAGCTTCTGTCCGTCCTGGACAGCACAGGTCTAGAGCTTACCCAAGAGCTGGTGCCTCATTGGAGGTGCCACCCACAGGCTGGCTCTTGGCCAGCTCTGAGGCCTTCCAGAGTTCTCATTGTCCTCAGGATAAAGGTCACACATTGCTCTGTAGCCTGGCTCTCTGGGCCTCAGTTTCCTCATCTGTAAAATGGGATTCTGAGAACACCCACCCTAGGATAGTTGTGAGGATTAAAAAGAGATAATGCTCCCATCAACAGAGGAATGGATTAAAAAAATGTGATGTATCCACATGACGGAATATTATTCAGCCACGAAAAGGAATGAAGTACTGATACAACTTACAATGTGAATGTCTAAGCTCTTTTTATGTCAGAAAAAGAAAAACCAAAGAAATAATTATAAGAAAAATTTACAATGTGAATGGACATTGTAAACATGCTAAGTGAGGGAACCCAGACCCAAAAGATCACATATTTGTGACTCTGTTTATATGAAATGTCCAGGATGGCAAGTCCAAATAGATAGAAAGTAGATCTGTGGTTGCAGAAGTTGTGGGGAAGTGGAAGTTGGGAGTAACTGCTAATGGGTATGGAGTTTCTTTTAGGGGTCATGAAAATGTTCTGGAGTTGTTAGTGGTGATGGTCGCACAACGTTGTGAATCACTAAATTATACACTTAAAAGGGTGACCAGTATGGATTGTGCGTTATATCTCAAAAACATACTTTAAAAAAAAGATAATGCAGGCTGGGTGGGGTGATTCACGCCTGTAATCCTAGCACTCTGGGAGGCCGAGGCAGGAGGATTGCTTGAGGCCAGAAGTTCAAGACCAGCCTGAGCAAGAGTGAGACCCCGTCTCCAGTAAAAATAGAAAAATTAGCAGAGCATCATGGCGCATGCCTCTTGTCCCAACTACTCGAGAGACTGAGGCAGGAGGATTACTTGAGCCCAGGAGATTGAGGACCTGCTTGTATAGCGCAGGTCTGTGGAAATTGATGATGATGGCGGTGATGGTGATGTTGATGGTGACAACGATGGTGATAGTGATGATGGTGGTGGTGGTCCTGGTGGTGACAGTGAGCTCAAGGCCCTGCCCCACCCCAGGCCTTGTCCGGGAGCAGGAGGCCGGGCTGCTGCAGTTCCTCCGCCTGGACGGCTTCTCCGTGTTGATGCGGGCCATGCAGCAGCAGGTGCAGAAGCTCAAGGTCAAGTCGGCATTCCTGTTGCAGAACCTGCTTGTGGGCCACCCTGAACACAAAGGTGGGGCAGCCACCGAGGGAGGGCAGGAGTGGGGGAAGCAATGCCCTGGGGAGGGTGCAGGCATGGGGAAGTTGGGGGAGCAGACATCCCAGGGAGGGTGTAGATGTAGGAGACCAGTGGGGCTGCTGCTCTGACCCCCTCAGCCCTTCCCCCAGGGACCCTGTGCTCCATGGGGATGGTCCAGCAGCTGGTGGCCCTTGTGCGGACAGAACACAGCCCTTTCCACGAGCATGTGCTTGGAGCCCTGTGCAGGTGCGCTAGGGCCCCGAGAGGATGGGGCCTGGGGTGGGTTCTCCACGGTGGGAGTGGCTCAGGAATCAGCCCACCAGTCTCCTCCTCCCCAGGGACTCAGGAGTTGGGCATTTCCCTGTGAGCACGAGGATGTAGGGCCAGAGAGAAGTGGGAATCACAGAGCCTCAGTTTCCTCACCTGTAGGCGGCTGACACAGTGGCTTGGGGGGAGGGGGAGAATCTTTCTTACATGCTCCTCAGCCCCCACAGTACAAGTGTATTATTGTCTAAACAAGTGACAGAATGGAGCTGCCGAGCGAGCAGGTTCTGAGAGTTGACTCTATGGCAGGCACCATGCCAATAAGCACCCTCATCATCATCCCTGGGCCAACGTGGGGCAGCCATGTTCAGCGGGCGTGTTGGCAATGAGGCTATAGAGGGACGTTCTAAGGGGTTGCCCTCATTTCCCCACAGCCTGGTGACAGACTTCCCGCAGGGCGTGCGTGAGTGCCGGGAGCCTGAGCTGGGCCTGGAGGAGCTCCTCCGCCACCGCTGCCAGCTGCTGCAGCAGCACGAGGAGTACCAGGTGCGGCGGTTGGGGGAGAGGGTGGGGGGCAAGGAGGACCAGGTGTGGTATGAGGTGGGAGGAGCCACCCTGTCCTCGCCATTGGGGACCCTAGGGTCTATTGGTTCAGGCCTTTATGCATTTACTTGTGGTCCATTCAGCAAGCAGTTCATGCCTCCCACTTGCCCGGTGCTATGTCAGTGTGATGGGGGAGGGGACAGCAAAGCACTGGGATCATTGAATGATTAGCCAAATTACCTAACATATTGACATCATATCACTCAAATATCTTAATGATTAAATATTTCGTTAAATTGACAAGAGATAACAAAAGGTAAATAAGAACCAATTATTAATTAGATAAGTATCAAGTGATACATAACAAGTCATTAGATATTTAATTAAACAGATAAAATGAGACAAGTGATAACTCATTAGATAAGTAATAGGTAACAAATAAATGATAAATCATAACTAATTGAATATTCAAATAGTTCAGTTAACCAGTTGTTAAGTAATTGATTCATTCATTGAAGTACCTACTGCCCAGATGTTGGTGCAGCAGCAAAGCAGAGCCCAGCAGACGTGCCCACTCTCCTGGGATGTCCACTGTATTGAGTCCATTTCTCTGCGGACATTGTCAAGTGTTTTCAGAGGGGCACTGGATGTAGGGGTGACCGGGAGAGGCAAGATACCCAACCCCAGCTGTTCACCCAGACATTATCACAGGAACCATGAAGATAAGTGTCTGTAAGCTGTGGGGCAGGGATACCTTGGGACCCTTCTGGCCTGGGGTTTCAGCTGGGGAGAGTGTAGGTCATTCTGTGGTTTCAGGTGGGGAGCATGTGGGTCCTGCCTTCATCCCTCAGACATCCCTTAAGCCTCTGGTGTGCCAGACCCTGGGCCAAGTGATGGGGGGCCCACCCTTGAGGCCTATCTCACATCCTGTCTACACTTATCTACTGGGTGCAATTGATTTTTTTTTAAAAGCTCTATTAGTGTTAAGTACGTTAGCCATTTATGATATGTATCACCAATATTTTACCCTCAACTTGTTTTTCTTTCATTTTTGTTTCCTTTTTTTTTTTTTTTTTTGCTGTGGAGTTATCGTTTATATTTATGTGTCTCAACCTATCAGTACCTCTTTCTTTCTTCTTTTTAAATCGGGCAACACTCGCTTTCTTTCTTGGCTTCCAGGGTTTGTACCCATGAAAGGGGTTTTGAGCGGGGAGTGACAGGGGTCTCTATCTAGGAGTTAAAAAGAGCCCAAGGGGGCTAATGTGAGGACAGACCAATGGGGTGACATGTGCAGGTTCTAGTTCAGTAGTTGAGACGCCAGTGAGAAGAGGAACACTGAATCATGGATCTGAGCAGTGGTTGGAGAAGGTTGGGCAGCCAGAAGGGAAGAGGAGCCGCTTCTGGGTGCCAAGACTACTGGAGGTAGGGTCTGGCCTCTGCACTCAAGGCTCCCACTCTGCCCTCCCCCAATCTAGGAAGAGCTAGAGTTCTGTGAAAAGCTGCTACAGACATGTTTCTCCAGCCCAACGGATGACAGCATGGATCGATGAAACCAGGTGGCTTCTTGGGTTCCCCTCTGTGGGAACCCAGGCCTCCTGCCTCCCTCTCCACCCAGGAGGTCCTCTCCCAAGAGATCACAGGGCTTCCCTGGTGATTGGGCCCAGGTGTCTCAGCTCATCTCTGCACAGCCCCCTGGAGGGGGCGCTGAGAAAGGCACCAGCCTTTCGGACCCCCACAGCCCCTGCTCTCTCACTCTTGTCCCTTCTCATGTCCGCACTACTCTTCCAATAAAGGTGTTTCTCTTCCTCCTCCTTCACTGCCCCCTTTGTCCCCTCCTCTGGAGGGTGCATGGGGGAGGGTGGGAGGGACACAAGCTTAAGGGACTTGGAGAGTCACTAGAGGAATAAAAAAAGTGTTGCTTTTTATCATCCACAGAGTCTTTGTCTCCTTTAATCTTCTTGGCCTTTCCTGAGAGGTAGTATGTGGGGGCATCTGTCTTTTTTGGCCACCTGGCATCCTGAATTCCCTTAGGGTCGAGCCTCTCTAAGGTAGAAGCCATTTTCTCTCGCAGCTTCCCTTGCAGTGGTCATGTGACTTAAGCTCCACCAGTCAGAACCCCCTCTTAGGCAGGTCCTCCACCAATCAGAACCCACCAGTGGTCTGGCTACGGGAGCTAGCCATAGAGGATCCCTCGGCCCACAGGTCCATTCTGCCCAGGGTGGGAGCAGATGTATGTGGCTTCTGGAGAGGGTAGGCAGAGATTCTGGCAGTAGTGTCTGAGCCCATTGCTGGTGATGGAGGCGCTCTGTGTCCCAGAACAGGCCTGTGGTTGGGCGTGGGCTTCATTCCTGACTGCAAAGCACCAAAACAACTCAGCAGTTTTCTCAAAGATTTGGGGGAGTCTGCCTCATCTCCGTGAATAAATTCCTTTTCTGTTTAGCTAAAGGGAGTTTTGTCATTTGCAGCCAAGAGTCCCATGCCGTCATTCAAGAGAGAAAGCTGCGCCCAGGGTGGTTAATCCCTGGCTAAGTTCACACAGCCAGGATTCAAACCTGGGCTAATTCCAAAGTGTGCTCCTCTTCCTTGTGTCCTGGTTTCCTAGCCTCATTTGATGCCAGACTCATTCCTGGTGCGGATTGTACCTGTACATCCGGGACTTTTGAATTGATTTGGGATTTGGGTTGAATTTTTTCATCCTTCTTCCAAAATACAGGATAAATTGAGAGGTAGCTGCAGGATCTCAGAACTAGAGATCAAAAATCACCTTTATTACCGTTAGAGCAATCAGAGAAGGTAGTTTTGGTCTTGTTGTTCCTTTACCCCAGCATTAGACACTTCCTGGTCATAGGCAGCGGGGAAAGCACAGGTCTTCCCTTAGGTGGCAGGGAGCAGGCCGGCACACAGGCATGCTGTGGGCACCCTGGCTCCAATTGGAAGGAGAGCTGGAGGACCGAGCTACAATGCCCATCCAATCAGGTAAATCATTCCTCTTCTCCTGGAAGTAGGCCAGTAGAGAGATACTAACTAGAAGGTTCTTCATGGGAAAAGGTGAACAATGGGGAATGAATGTTCCCACCATACACTTTAAGAAGTTTCAATTCTAATAAACAACATCACTGTCTGTGAGTTTTGACAGGGTGGAGACCCAGACTTACAGTCCTTAAATCCCCCACAGCTTCCCAGCGTCTTGCAGACTGGCTTCCTCAGGTTTCCAGGTTCCATTTGGTGTTTGAATATGGCCACTTCCCTACCCTTCGGTTCCTGAGCCTATGTATTAAAACAGTGTGGCAACTATGCCATCATATTGCAGGGAAAAAACAAGGAAGCCAAATGCCGGGCAAAAGACAAAAGATCCCTGCAGAAGAAAAGGAAATGCCTCATTGTGATGGCTTATTTTGGGTGTCAACTTGACTGGGCTAAGGGATGCCCAGATGGCTGGTAAAACATTATTTCGGAGTGTGTCTGTGAGGGTGTTTCTGGAAGAGGTTAGCTTTTAAATCAGTAGAGTGGGAAGAGAAGATCTTCCCTCACCAATGTGGGTGGGCTTCATCCAATCATTTGAGGGCCTGAATAGAACAAAAAGACAGAGGAAGGGTGAATTTGCTCTCTCTTCTTGAGCTGAGACATCCATCTTGTGTCCTCAGATATCAGGCAAAGCTCCTGATTCTCAGCCCCTTGGACTCAGACTGGGACTTACACCCAGTTGGCTCCCCTGGTTCTTAGGCCTTTGGGCTTGGAATGGACCTAGACCACCAGCTTTCCTGAGCCTCCATCTTGCAGACAGCAGATCATGGCACTCTCAGCCTCCACGACCGCAAGAGCTAATCCCTCAAAACAAATTTCTTTTTATATACCTACATATATCCTATTGATTTTATTTCTCTGGAGAACCCTAATACACTCACAGTTGCTTCAAACTATATAACAATAGAAACCTGGGTCCATTTTACAACAAGATCTCAAAGATGAAAAGAAGACTAGCAAACCTAAGGAAACACATTGAGGACTGTAGTAAACTAGATCGTGCAGCAGATGTTCCCCTCCTCCCATTTCACCTTCATGAGAGAAATATATTTTCCCACCTCATGGTGCGTGGAGTGTATGCACCTGCCCATTGACTTCAGGCTTGACCATGTGACTTGCTTTGACCAATGAACAGCGGCAGATGTGAAGTGACCAGAGGCTTGAAATGTGCTAACACAGTTAGGCTGATGTGCCTGCCTTTCGTTATGAGATGGTTCCCTGGGTAGTCTAATGGTGCATTAGCGATATGGGGAGCAGGAACCAGTCTAACCAGTCTTTACACCTGCGACTCCATGATACATGCCACCGAGGTTGTCTGTCATGCAGAATAGCTAACCAATACAGTAACCAAACAACACCAAGTGCAACAAATAGACTAGAAATAGCCAGGACCACAAGAAACATGGCAGAAAAGTCGAATCATTGACAAGTGTTAACCGGTGAATGCTGGTGATGACAGAGATTAAAGCAATGAAAGAGAAGCTAACAGATGTGAAGGACAATGCATGATTGGCATCCTTGAAAGAACGAAAAACTAGAACAGAAAAATATGCTCGAATATATAATTCAAGAAAATGTCCCTGGAATGAAGGTCAGTCTGCAGGTTAAAAAAAGTACAAGTCCACACACGTAATTACTCATTTGATTCTTACAGTAGGCCTCTACCATGGGCGGGGAGGAGAGCTCTGAAAGCTGGGGAAACTGAGGCTCAGAGCCAGATGGGACCTTAATAAATATTGATGTTAAGGTCTAGGAGGACCCTTCCAATTGATGTTATTAGAGAACAGCGTGCAGAACTGGCAACAACAGCGAAACAGCCAGGTCAACGACCTGGAGGTGGAACTGAGGTCTTCCTGAGGCTCACAGAAAGATTGGCAAGAGGGATCCGGCAGCAGGACAAAAGCGCCAGCGCTGGTTGGCAGGAAAGCCAGGGATGGATTCCGCAGGAGCTCGATCCTGGGGCCAAGGCAGGAATGTGATTGGAGGAGACAGAATAGCGAAAGGCTTTCCAAACGAAGTGAATGGGAAAGAGAAATTCTGGAGCAGGATGTTCACTGGATGGCGGAACGGAGTCCAAGAGAAACTGGCCGCCGGACGTGCGGCGGCGCCTGCGCACCGAGTCCTCTGGGTTTATTCCGGGCGAGACCGTTGGCACAAACGGGCGCAAGCGCATCTACGGCGCAGGGGGTGCCGGAGTGGGCGCGCCCGGGTCCATCGCGCACGCGCACTGCGGGGCCCAGCCGCACGGCCCCTCGTGCACCTGCGCACCGAGACGGCCGTGGGAGGGCGGGGCCTCCTGTCTCCCCCTGCGCTCAGGGGATTGTGGGATAGTGGCGGAGGGAGCCGGGCGTCGGAGGCCCTGAGGCGGACCGCAGAACCGAGAGACCTGCTCGGTTTGAGGAAGGGGGAGGTTGAGGCAGGAGGCCTCGGCTTCCGTCGGTCGCTGTTCAGCTCTGCGGCCTGCTCGGACTGCGGAGGAGGACGCTTTCCCCTGCCGCGGGGCGCCAGGCTGAGCTGGGGAAACCGGGGCGACTTCCCCCGTCCCTTCCCGTTGAGGCGCCTGCGCGGGCCTCGCGACCTAGCTCATCCGCCTCGGCGCGGACCCCGGAGGCGCCTGTGCGGGTCTCGTGACATCCCCACCGCACCCGCAACCAACTCTGCGAGACTCGGCGCGCGAGGCCTCCCCGACCCGTGGGCGCGTGCGCGGGCCCCGCTAGCCCCGGCGCCTGCGCGAGACCCCGACGCCGCCCCCCGCCCCCACATACCGGGCCCCGGAGCGGGGTCCAGAGCCGCTGCGGCGGGGCGGGGGGGGTGCCCCGATGAGCCCCGAGTGCGAGGAGCCACCGCCCCCCCTCGCAGGTGAGCGGCCCGCATCGCGGGACCCTGCCTAGAAGTCAAGGCCCCTCGTTCTCCTTCCCCCGCGCCCTTCGAGTCTATTCAGTCTTCTCCTTCGGATCCTTTCTCTCCTTCCTTGGGGTTCCCCTCTCCCCGCCTTGCCCCGTCTCTTCCCCCTTAGTCTTCCCTAGTCTCTCGGACTCTTCCCCCTCACTCCCCTCCAAGTCTCATAGTCTGTACCTCTCAGTCCCCCCAAGTCTCTCAGTCTTTTCCCCCTCGGTCTTTTCCCACCCCCCTTCTTCCTCCAGCCTCCCCTCTCCAGGTTCTTCTGCAACGGTAGGTACCCTTCTTACACCCTCAGACTCAGCTCCTCTCTCTTACTCCTCTGGCCCACTGCCCCCGTCCCCCCAGGAGTCTTCCTTCCCTTTGGTTACCCTCTTCTTTTCCTCCATAGACTATTCACTCTCGCCCCCATCACCCCTTCACTCTCGCCAGCCTTCTTAGGCTCCATTGCCTCACCCCTGGGGCAGGCCGACTGGAGTAGTGGGGCTTTCCCTTCACCGTGACTCTCCAGTTGTCTCTGGCTTGTTGTTGTGAGGAGGGACTTGGGCGCCAGCATTCTCTGGAGCAGCCACCCATCAATCCTGGTTTTTAGTGAGATGAGGCCTGCTGAGGGCAGGGCAGGGACCCAGTGCTGGCCTGCCCTGGAGGAAGGGCCGGTCCCTGGGGAGACAAAGGCAGAGTGGTCCAGTCACAATTACTGTGTGTGGGGATAGAGGTAACTCAGGGCGCTGCAGGAGCAGGAGGGACTGGTGAGACTGGCTGGATGGGTGGCTTTTTCTGTCTAGGAAGGATGAGTAGGAGTTGACAGATGGAGAGTGGGGAGAAGGGCCTTCCGGTGGGAAGGAACAGCACGTGCAAATATGTCAAGGTGGGAACGTTTGGGGAGCCATGAGTGCAGATGTGTTGGGACGGCGAGGGGCAAAATAGCTTGGCTGGGGCGCTTGCCCAGGGCCTTACAAAGTGATCTCTGGTTAGGGTCTTTCTCAATTGCTCTTTTACGCACAGAAAGATGCGTCTGTGCTGAGGACGCAGACGTTACCATTAACACCCGCCAGAAAGGCAAGACGTTTCTGGAAAGGAAGCCTCGTTGTCTGTCAGGTGTGGTACTGGGTTCACAGTTGTAGGGACACTGCAGTGGGGTTGTGTCCAACCTGAGGGCAAGTTTCTAACCATCAGTGCCCATGGCAGATGGAGCAAGAACTGAAGATTGCCTGAAGAACGCGTTACGCGTCGTCATGTGTGGAGCCTGTGCAGTGACCTGCACAAAACACATGGAAATGCTCGCCACACCCTGCTGTGTGCACTTACTGCGGGTGGAGTGGTGTTGCTTGTGCTGCTTAAAATGTGCTCTGTTTTCTTGAAAAAAAGTTTTGCCTATCATGTATCATTTTGCTTAAATTAAATGAGACCACGTGACTGTATCCCTGAGCTTGGGATTAGGAGGCGACAGTATAGGCTAAGTGTTTAGAGTGAGGCCTTTTGTCACAGGGACCTGGGTTCAAGTCCTCGCGCTGCCTCTCCAAGTGGTGAGACCTTGGACAGATCATCCAGGTGTGCTGTGCCTCCTTTTTCTCGCTGTAAATGGGAACAACAGGAGTGCTCGCACAGGGCCGTTCTGGGGATTAAGTGCAGTGTTTGTAGGCGCCTGTGGCAGAATACAAGGCGCAGTACGTGCTCCAGAATCAGTAGCTTTTAGGATTACTATTTGGTTCGAAGTTATCTATTGCAGTGGTTCTCAATCGTGGGCGATTGTATCCCCCACGGGGGCCATTTGGCAGCTGCTGGAGACGTTTTTGCTTGTCACAACTGGGGGGAATGCTACCAGCGTGTAGTAGGTGGAGTCAGGGATGCTGTTCAGTGCACAGGAAAGTCCCACCAGCACAAGGAACTGTCCAGCCCAAGGGTTAGTAGTGCTGAGGAGAAGCCCTGCTCTAATGCTTGGGTATTTTGTCTAGTTTGGGCTTATGTGCTCTGTTACACTCTTGGGTAGCTGTGTTGTGGGAGTTGTGTATTGTGATTTACTATTGTCTTTTTGATGATTGGCTTCTGTTGGGTCATCTGTTTCTTTCCATTAGAGGAAAACTTGCTCTTCTGGTCCTCCCCTCTCCCCAGTTTTTTTTTTTTTTTTGGATCTATGGCCAAGTGACCTTAGCAGATCACCTTCCTCCTCTGGCTTCAGTTTTCATTAATTCAACAAGTATCTTTAACTGTGAGCTTGGCCTTAGGCAAGATCCTGGGGGATTGGCATCTTCCAGGGGGAGGTAGATGACTGAACAGGCAAATCCTGTCACAGAGCTGAGGCCCAGATACTGTGGAAGCGGTGTGGAGCAGGCCCCTGCCAGAGTCGGGGAGGCTTCCTGGAGGAAGTGGGGGCTGTGTGGAGGCCTGAAGGACCCAGGAGGAGCTTGTCAGGCTCGGAGAGCTCAGGGAAGGCGCAGGAGCGGCCCTGCCAGGGCTGGGCAGTCAGGTGTGGGGCCGGTGAGGGTTGCAGGGAGAGATGAGGTGAGAGAGGCCTTCCCGGGATTGTCAGCACCTGGCTTGCTGGGGACACGCCCTCCTTTCCATGCCAAACCGTGGTTTTCCCTTTGCACACAGGTTTTGTGGATCTTTCTCCAGGAAGTGCTGCTTTACGTTAACTTCATCTGCAAGGTATTTCCCAGATGAGGAAACTGGGGTGCCGTGGGGTTAGGTCCGTGGTCTAGGCCACACAGAGGTTTCAGTTTGGAGAGGTTAAGATTTGAACCCAGGCCTTTGACTTTGGATCACACAGTAACATTCATTCTTCCCCTCTCAGTCTATCCAAGGGCTACAAAATCTGCACAGTGGTTTTTTCCTTGAAATCTGTGATTAATTCAGGAGACAAGTTCTGAGTATGAGTGCTCAAGTCCCCTCCCCAGTCCTTGGCCAAGTGTCCCTAGACTTTTCTTATTTCCTAATTACTTCCCCCTCCCCTAGGATTGGACCAGAGCTGCCACTTCCCCTGGGAGGGTGTGGTTCTGCCATCCAAAGGGGAGATTCCTGGGGTGCCCTCTAATTGGGAACCCTCCCCCAGGCTTTCCCAAGCCGTGGGAGAGTCCCAGCTCATCATGAGAATGGGACCAAGCTATTTGGCTTTCGCCAGGTCCCATTTCTTTGCCCCAGTGGCCCCTTCTCCCAAATGGGTGTCCCCAGTGCCTACCTTGCTGGGGTGGTGTTGGGTTCTACAACCAGTACACACCGTAGGTCCTGCTCGAGATAGTGGGGTTGCCATTACCATCAGCCCATATTGGAATTGAGTGTTCCCAACATCCTTTCAGATGTGGCTGAGAGCTGACTGTGGGTTGGGGGAAGTGGGAGGGAGGGGGTCTTGCCATCCTCTGAACCTCGGGCCCTTTAAGGAGCTGGGTGCTGGCCAGCCTGCTGCTGGTAGCGGCTCACTCCTCTCCAAGGATGGTCGGACAGACAGTGGCAGCAGCAACCGTGGGGACAGCTCTGTGAGAGCTGTAGTTAGGCCGTCTGTGAGCTGGGGAAGGGGCTGGGGGGCTCCTGAGGGGCAGATGGTGTTGAAGGCCCTAGAACGATACCACAAAACAAGAAACCAGAGGCGATGGTGCAGAGCTGGCGGAGGGAGCAGAGGTAGTTTTCGTTTTTAATGGCTTCCTTTCTCATTTACAATTTCCCCTTCTTCCGTTTGCAGCCAGAGTCATGGTTTTCAAACGGTCGCTAAAAACTAGTGGTAGTCACTTCCGCTTTCTTGAAGTTGCTGAAAGTTGCAAAGAATGGGGGTGGCGGAGTGTGTGGCGCCTGCCAGAGTATTTGAATGATCTGAGGGAAAAAGTACTTGAATCACTTAGGCAGTCGGGTAGAGTCTGTCTCCTGCTCTGTTTTTAGTGTCGTCACCCCCAGGATAGTGACTGTTTCCTATCTGTCCTGCTCAAAAGTGTTGGGATGTGGCCTTACGTTCAGACTGGAAGGGGCTTACACCTGCTGAGAACCTGTTGTATCAGGACCACCTGCTTTAACTCAGCTCGTTTTCACAGGAACCTGACCCGATGGGCTGTGTCCCCATTTCACAGATGAGGAAATGAAGCTTAGAGAAGCCAAGTGCCCAACCCAGGTTCACCCAGTTAGAGGGAACGAAAGCCACCTCTCCTCATTCCCGGGGTTTCCAGCAAGTTTCATTAAGTTGTAAGATGGCGGCTGAGAGCCAGGGCTTGAGGCCGGAGTGGATTGAGAGTTTGTGGTGGGGGAAAGTTTTTTCACTTTTTTTGTTTTTTCCTTTCTCCTGTATTTGCATCTTAAGTCTGTTTTTACCCTGAGGACTGATGTTTATAGGGTGTTGAACACCAATTACATTGGATCCTTTCGTCTTGAGATTTTCAGAGGAGCCACCTGAGGTTGAGAGTTCGAGGGGCTGTCTGGATTCTTGGGGCCAAGGTTCAAATGGAGGCTCCTGGACGCCACGCTCCAGCCAGCATCCTCCTGTCTTGGTCTGGCAGCCCCCGCCCTGGTTGTCTGGGAAGCTGGCTGTGGGAGGGAAGTTGGTGAGGTCGTAGCAGGGTAGGGGGTTTTGGGGGTGGTGGCCATGGCCTGCACCCTTTAACCAAGTATCTTAGAAGCGAGTGGCCAGGCCTCAGCTGTGAGAGCTTTTGCCTCCTGTCTAGAAACCAGGGCACATTGTCTGGAATGGGCAGGGTCCTGGCTCTGCCCCTCTGGGCCGCTTTTCGAAATGAGACTCTGTTATCAAAGGGGAATAGTAAGAATTCTTCACTCTGTTGTCGTGGTGGGGAGATGAGACAAAGCTCCGGAAAGTGCAGGTGCAGGGTTCTTTACAGATGTTGGCTTGGCCCTGTCCCTGCGCCGCCCCCGCTGGGGAGGGGGCTCACTTAGCTCAGGGATGTTGGGAGTGAGGAGCGGGGAAGGGGTGCCTGGGCGAGCTCCCCAGGGTGGAGCTTTAGTGGTCTCGTTCTGCCAGACCAGCTAGTGTCTCCTCAGCTCTAGGGTGACTGGACACAGCACAAGGCCTGAGCCCAGCCCTGCCTTGATGGCCTTGGGCAGCTTTTTTCTTTTTTTGGCAACAGTTTTTTATGGAGATATAATTCATATGCCACATGCTGTATCCATTTAAAGTGCAGCGTTCGGCCGGGTATGGTGGGTGACTCACGCCTGTAATCCCAGCACTGGGATTACAGGGCAGCACTTTGGGAGGTGGAGGTGGGAGGATCACTTGGGGCCAGGAGTTCGAGATCAGCCTGGGCAACATAGCGAGTCCCTGTCTCTATAAAACATTAAAAAAATTGGCCAGGTTTGGTGGCGTGTGCCTGCAGTCCCAGCTACTTGGGAGGCTAAGATGAGAGGATCGCTTGAGTCCTGGAGTTGGAGGCTGCAGTGAGCTATGATTGCACTGCTGTCCCTCGAGCTAGAGTGACAGAGTGAGACCCCACCTCAGAAGTGAAAAAAAGTGTACAATTCAGTGATTCTTAGAATAGTCACGGCGTTGTGGAACCATTGCCTCAATTGATATTACAACTGTTTAAAATCACCTCTAAAGGAAACTTTCCTTTTGAGAAACTGCCTTAATCCCCCCAGCTCCTAAAACTTCTAATCTACTTTCTGTCTCTATGTATTTGCCTGTTCTGGATGTTTCACATAAGTGGAAACATGTAGTGTGTGGCTCCTTGTGCCTGGTGACAGTCCCCCGTGTAGAAAGAGGCTGCCTGCTCCCTGTGTCTGCATGCTTCACTCAGCACAGCCGGTGGCCGGAACTCGGCAGAGTCATGAGTGATTGGTGGAAATCCACACGCCTCCGCCCTGCCCCAGTGCCTCCTGCTTCCTACCGACCGCGCATGGCGAGTCACCTTTGCTGAGTCTTAGTTTTCTCATCTGTGACACGGGCACTCCCTCAGCCTGTCACATTTCTCAAGTGAGATAGGAAGTTGGGAAGGGTCCCCTGAGGAGGTCTAGCATTTGGGCACGGGGGGGAGTTACCGCTGTGCTGGAGGAGGTTCCCAGAGCAAGGAGGGGACAAGGTCATACATCCTTGTGAAGCAGTGGTGCTTTTGTCCTCACTGCCACACGTGGGAGACACACACCCAGCACCTGCCAGCCCACCCCTCCCCTGCCTGCCGTGGTGATCTTGCACCTCTCTCCGCCTCGTGATTTAGGGAGCCCGTAAGAGTGGCTGGGGCCAGGGTGGGAGTGATTTCCCTTTATCGATGCCCTGATAGGTGTGTCAGCCTCCTGCCTGGGCAGAGGCCTTGTGAAAACACGGTTTGTCTTTCAGGTAATATTTTTGAGCATTTATGGCCACAGTGCCAGATCCTGTGCCAGGTGCTGCCCCCAGGTGCTCGCGGTAACCTAGTGAGGAAGGTTTAGAGGAGAGGCCGTAGAGCCATCCGTTCAGCGCGTGTGTATCGCAAGCATGTCATTACTGCGTCCTAGAGACGCTTCCAGACAGTGGCAAGCTCTGTGCAGGTCGGGATGCATGTCCCAGGGAGACATGAGAGAGCGGCGGACAAAGGCGGGGCCGGGGGCTGCTTCGGCCAGGCTGGTCAGGGAAGGCCCCTCTGCAAGGTGAACGCTTGGCAAGAGACCCAGAGGATGAGAAGAAATCAGTTGTTAGGACAGCGTCACTGAGGTGGACCCAAGCTTAGAGTGTTCTGGAAACAGGAGGCCAGCTTGGCTGGGGTGAGTGCGGGGCAGGCGTGAGCGGGGCTGGAGGAGCCAGGCCAGGTTTTGCGGTGGTGTTTGAGAGCAGCGGGAGGCTGTGGAGGATCCTGGGCACAGACTGGGGGGCTCCGTGTGCTGCCTCTGGAGAGAGGGCAGGGCCTGCTGGTGTGTCGGGCGTGCGGGTAGAGAAGGGTGGTTCTGGTTATGTTTGGGGGCCGTCAGCAGTGCCTGGATTGCAGTGGGGGAGGGCGGGGAGGCCCTGAGGAAGCCCCTAGATTTCTGGTGGTGTCGGATTGAGGGGAGAGCTCAGACCTCACAGTGACGACAGCTGGGTGTGGGCTGTGATGTCATAGCTGGGCCTCAAGGGGCCTGAGGACTGCACCTGACCCCCAGTCCACAGCGGGCTGTTGAGTAGGTGCTAGGTGCCAGGGACAAGGGAGACCAGTGTCCAGCCAAGTCCAAGGACCAGGAAGGGAAAAGCTCCTCCTTGAGGTGAGAGTCAGGTCAGGGAGGGCCACGGCCAGGACTGCTCGCTCAGACAGAGCGCGTGCTGGGGCCAGCTGGGCTGGAGCTTGCCCATCCCACAAGTGTCTCAGCGTCCTCTGCCCAGGCCCTGTGCTGGGGACAGCGCTCCTCACTCTGGGGACGGAGTGCCAGTTCCAGTGGTCACCACCCCCAGATCTAGGCTTGGGTGGTTACCTCTCCGTGCCTTAGTTTCTTCCTAGTGACATAGGGCTGGCGGTTCCTTCCTGTGGGTGGTCATGAGAGGCAGTGGAGGTAATGACCGTGAGGTCCTTAGAGGAGTGGTCAGCATGGTGGAGGTGCAGGGCAGCCAACAGTGGCATTGTCTGATGTGTCCAGGGAATGCCCCCATTTACCCAGCCCTGTGCCTTGGATGGCCCCTGGAGCACAAGGAGACTGGAGGCTGCTCTGGGGAGGTGGCACTGGGCACGGCCTTCCCAGGACACTGGGATCAGAGCTGGTGCAGAGGTCAGTCAGCAAGCTGAAAGGATGAGCCAGAGAGGAGGCTGGGTGTGGGCAGGGGCTGGGCCTCGGGGCCCTGAATGCGGGACCAGGGGAGCCGTTGCAGGACTCTTGGCTGGAATGAACACGAGGTGCTCAAGTTTGTGCTCAAGGGTGATCATGGGAACAGCAGGCGGGTGGAGGTACTGCATGAGTCACTGCTTGTGTGGACTAGGAGCCAGGAGACCCCAGAGGAGTGGGGGCTCTCAAATGCCCCCTGTCCCCGGTCTCAGGCCTGGAGTTTGCCACTGTCTCTTCCTGCCCTGCTTGCCCCCACGGCTGTTGCTGGTTACAGAACTCTTCCCTCCACTCTGCCTTCAGTTGTCCTTGGCTAGGGTTTTGAGACCAACAGTGTCTCCCACCAGGATTATTGATACAGAGTCACCGAGGCAGACGGCAGCCTGGGAGAAAGGTCTCGGTAGTGCTGACCTGAGCTGAGCTGAGCCTCGGGGTGATCACCTTGGCAGGCAGGGGTGGCTAAGCAAGGAGGCAGGGGAGGCTTCTGTGTCAATCCCAGCTTCAGGCAGGGCAGGCAGGAGAGCTGGGTGGTCGTGGCATCTTAGAGGGATGGAGACTCAGGATGCCCTGTTGTCAACCTAAGCTGCTTCCCTGAGC
Organism: Avahi laniger; assembly: GCA_963575035.1. Classification (NCBI taxonomy): domain Eukaryota; kingdom Metazoa; phylum Chordata; class Mammalia; order Primates; family Indriidae; genus Avahi; species Avahi laniger. The sequence goes on from CAUYSK010006420.1 coordinate 60,413, forward strand.
TCTGATGTCTCTTCCCTGGGCCTGTGCTCCATCTATGCTTGTCTGTTCCCTGGGGCCCAGGTCATGGAGTGGCCAGTGTGTGCTAAGGTGGCAGGTCAGGGACTCAGGGAGGCCTGTGCAGAGGGCATGGCTGGCCCCGGGTGGAGGGGGTTGGGCAGAGAACGCGCAGAAGTGTGTTGTAGGAGGTGGACTAGCATCTGCGTGCCTGGGAAGTGACGGGTGGGGGCTGTGGAAGTGGCACCCCAACCTCCTGTACCCTGCTCTGTCCTCAGTGTCCTTCGGGGTGACTCGGGGATGGCAGAGGCCTCTGCCTCAGGCAGTTGTGCAGTTGTCAGGAGGCAGGTAATGAGCATAGCTCTGGTCAGCCCCTTGCCTGTAGTGAGAGCTCCACAAATGCTGTCCTTGGGGACCAGATGGCTGGTGAAGAACTGGGAAGCCTCCTGACTTGCCTGAGCTTCGCTTGCCCCTCATCCTGTGTGGTGGGATGATGACGGTTTCTTGGGGGCGGTTGTGAGCTTGGACGTCATGTGCACAGCGCATGTGCAGAGCCAGGAGCATCAGAGCCTCAGAGCACAGCGGCTGAGAGCTCAGGTCTGGGGCTCAGAACAGCGTTGCCTGGCGTGTGGTTAATGCTCCGTGTGTGTTGCTCTTATTGCCCACTAGTTACCTGTGCGGGTGCAGGGTGGGGGCTTTGGCCAAGGTGAGGGCCAAATGCTGTCCTCCAGGGGAGAGGGACAGGATCAGAGCCAGGTGTTGGTAGCCCACTTTGTTCTTCCCGGCCAGGGACTGCTCATCCCTTCCTGGGTTCCTTTGGGTCCTGGTCAGTGCTATTCTGGGAGCATCCCCCGCCCTGCCCCCCACCCCCACAACTTTTCCTCTTCCTTGTCCCAGGCCTTGGTGCTGGGTGGTGAGAGGTTGGTTGGGGTGTGTTTGTGTGTAAGTGGTGTCCAGGCAACAGCCACAGCCTGGAGACAGCACAGACTTCCTCCCTCCCCCTGCCCCCACCCTGAAGCTCCCACACAGCCTTGGGTGATTTGCTGGGCTGGGCAGCAGCCGTGCACTGGAGGTCATGGGGCATTTGAATTTGTGCAGCAAATACAGATTGAAGTGAAGCCAGAGGTTCAGGCTCTGCCCCTGGGATGTCCCTGCCCACATACAGAGACAGTGGACAAAGGCCCTCATGGGCGACAGGGTCAGAGATCACCCTATGCATAGTGTGCAACCTCTCCTTGCAGGCCCTGTGCGGTCCATACCAGGGGACTTTACCAGGTCTGAGGCTGAGAGGTGGGCAGGACAGTCGGCCTTGGGTATGAAGTGACTCTCTGGACCTCAGGGGAGGCAGCGTGGAGGTTGAAGCTGGAGGGGGTGGGTGGGCCAGGGGGAAGCCGGCGAGGCCTGGTGTGCGTGTGTGATGGAGGTGCTGAGCCCCTGGGTGGGGCTGGGCTTGACCTGAGGGTGAGGACCGGGTCTCGGGGAGAGGCTGTTCCCGAGGCAGGTGGCCAGTGCCTCGTCCAGTGGGGGCTCCCATGAACGCGTCTGACATGGTGCTGGTTGTGCCCCGGGCCCGCAGGGCGCCATGTTTTGGAAGTTTGACTTGCACACGAGCTCGCACCTGGACACGCTGCTGGAGCGGGAGGACCTGAGCCTGCCTGAGCTGCTGGACGAGGAGGACGTGCTGCAGGAGTGCAAGGTTGTCAACCGCAAGCTGCTGGACTTCCTGCTCCAGCCACCGCACCTCCAGGCCATGGTGGCCTGGGTCACCCAGGAGCCGCCCGCCAGCGGTGAGGAGCGGCTGCGCTACAAGTGAGTCCCTACCTTGTACCCCAGACCCTGGCTCCAGGCTGGCCTGTGCTATCTTGGCGTCTCACACACTTTCACCATGAATGCCTCGCAGAGACAGCTGATACCAGGACTTCCAGTTTGGGGCTGAGCACCTGGGTGTAGACCAGGCCTGGGCTCCAGACCGCTTCAGGATGCCATTTCTTAAAAGCTTGTTGTTATGGAATTTCCCCAGAGTACTAACCAGAGGGATTAGAGCGAATTCCGTGGACCCTTCACCCAGCCTTAACAAGGAGCAGTGTTTTGCCAATCTCGTTACATCTGCTAATTGTCCCCCCATCTTTTTTCCCTGGTGTTTTTTTCCAATTGCAATCTTTGTGGCAGCTGTGGGAAGTAACAGAGATCCCAAGTACCTTTGCAAAACCGCTAGGGCATCACAGCCAGGGTGGCGATGTTGACACTGTCCCCCTGTTAAAAGGAGGTTTCCAGTTTTACTCGTACTCTCTGTGCGTGTACACGTTACATTCCTCACCTTCATGGGTTTGCGTGTCGGCCACCCCAGTGCCATCCTGAGCACTTCCATGACCACAAGGACTCACACTCGCCTCCCTCCCACCCCACCCTTGACTCTTGGCAGACACTGATTTGTTCTCCATTTATACAGTTTTGTTTGAAAAAAATGAATCATGTAATAGGTAAGCTTTTGGGATTGGTTTTTTTCCCTTCATAATTCTCTGGAGATTGATCCAGGCTGTTGCATGCAAAAATCGTTTTTTCCTTTCATTGGGCCTGAGTAGCTAGGTCCCACCAAGATCAGCCTCAGCTCACTGTGTCCTCAGCTCTGAGCGCTCACCCTTGCACCGTGGGACAGCCTGTGGGGCTCCCAGTGCGGTTTAAAGCACATCTCCTCATTCTAGACAGCATCTTCTTCACTTGTGGTTCTCTGTTAATGTCTCTTTTGTGTCTGCCCACCCGTGCTCCCTGGTGCCTGGCCATCCCCTGGCGTCGGGGCAGCTCTGCACATGGCCACCCCCCTCCTGCCTGCTGTTTCCTGGATGGTAAGGGCAGGTGTGCTCCAGGTGCTGGCCTCAGGGGACATGGGACCAGGCAGGCCCATCCCTGTCAGGGAGTTGGGGCCTGTCTTCCCTGGTCTCTGTGGCCTTTCCGGGGCCCCTGCGAGAACCTCCTGTTGGCCTCCTGGCCTGCTGGTGCTGGGCTCCCGCTCTTCAGCGTGTGCATGCTGCTGCTCCTCGCGTGGAGGCCAGGCCAGGGCAAGGGCTGCTCCCTACTTGGCCTCTTATAAAGTGGGGACTCCAGGAGGTGGCTGCCACCCTGGAGCACAGGGCTTAGCAGGTCCCCTGCTGCTGCTGACAGGACCTCCAGCAGGGCCAGCAGTATCTCTTGTGCTGCCCGTGTCTGTCTGTCAGACACCACCCATCCTGTGTGTCTTCTCTCCCTCCTCTGCTCTGACCTCTCCCTGCCCAGAGCCTCTGTCCTGCTCATCCACCCTCACTCGACCAGCGTCCAGTGGGCCATGGCCTGTGCCCTCATGCACCAGATAGCTGGAGGATACTCAGGGAGCCTCCATTTTGATATCTGTGCCCTGCCTCAAGGATCTCACTTTCCAGGGGAGGGGGGCACTGTGGGATCCCTTACAGTCAGACCTAGAGCAGATTCTTGTCCCGTGGGACCTTTGGTGGGATGCTGGACAGGGCAGCTCTTGTCATGGGGGCCGCTGGGCACCATGTGAGTGTTTAGGCAGGAGATGAGTTTGGAAGTTGGAAAGGGTCTCCCAGAGTGGAGCTGGGCAGGAGGAGAAAGCTCAGGTGGCCCAGGAGAGAGGGAGCCTGATCTGGGGCAGCGTGTAGGGCTACCTGGGAAGATGCCAAGGACACAGAAGGGATGGGTATTGCTAGTGGGGAGTCAGAAAACACTGGAGCTTCAAGCCCAGGGTCAAGTCTTGGGGTGGTAGGGAGCCCAGGAAGGAGCGGCTGGGTGTGGAGGGGTAGAGGAGGCCTGCCCAGGGGCCTCATTTCCCCGGCCCCACCCTCCACCGCTGCTGTGCTCTATCCCATTCCGGGACATGGGTCTCCCCCAGTGCCCAGTGCAGGGAAGAGGGTGGAGCCTCCCACCCACCCCACACTCCTCCCCCAGGTACCCCAGTGTGGCCTGTGAGATCCTGACCTCTGACGTGCCCCAAATCAACGATGCCCTGGGTGCCGACGAGTCGCTCCTGAACCGGCTCTACGGCTTCCTGCAGAGCAGCGGCAGCCTCAACCCGCTGCTGGCCAGCTTCTTCAGCAAGGTCATGGGCATCCTCATCAACCGCAAGACGGACGAGGTGCTCTGGCTCTCCCGGCCCGTGGCCCAGGGTGGGGGGTGTAGGCCAGGCCTCTGTGCGTGACACCGCCCATGTGCCTGCAGCTCGTGTCCTTCCTGCGGAAGAAGGACGACTTCGTGGACCTGCTGCTGCAACACATTGGCACCTCGGCCATCATGGACCTCCTGCTGCGCTTGCTCACCTGTGTGGAGCAGCCCCAGCTGCGGCAGGACGTTGTCAACGTGAGTGGGGCGGCCCCTCTTCACGGGGGCTGGGGTGAGGGGAGGTAGGCGGTGATGGAGCGCCTGTCTTTTTGCCCTCAGTGGCTCAACGAGGAGAAGATTGTCCAGCGGCTGATTGAGCAGATCCACCCCTCGAAGGATGACAACGTGAGTGTCACTGGCGCCCCTGCAGCCTCCCCTACAAGTCCATTCGCCATGCCCACCCTACCCCCTTTTAAAGGAGGAATTGGTGAGAAACAGGAGCGTTGAGAACCAGGCGTGTCCACACCCTCTGAGAAAAGGGTCTCTATACATGGAAGATTTCTTCCATGAACCGAGAACTTGGTACATAATCCCTTGAGGGGAGGGGTCTCTGGCCCTGGGCCTCACTTCCCTCCCTCCCCACTTTGGCCTGTGCTGGCTGCTGGGCCTGGTGGCTCTTTGCCCATCTCCCCTGCCCAATTAACTCCCTGCCTGTCAGCTCACCCAGCAGCCCTGCTCTTGAGAGCAACTGCTCCCAGTAGCTCTAGGGGCCTGAGTCTGTGTGTTGCCCTGGCCTTGGGTCTTCTCAGGCTCTGAGGCCACTGGGAGCAGCATCCTAGTGATGGTCTTGGCCTCAAGAGGCTCACGGACTTGTAGCGCAGAGACAGGGCTTGGGGCTTCCCCAGGCAGGCCCATCCCTGGGAGGGTGATGTCTGTTCAGGCCTTTGCAGCAAGAAGGGGGCTGTGAGCCATGTGACAGGCGCCTGTGAGGGGCCCTGAGGTCTGGGGGCCACAAGGCCAATCCCTGGCAGCTGGTTGTTGGGTTAGACTCAGCTCTGCTTGCACTCCTCTCTTATTTCCTTTAGAATCAGCTTTACTGAGAGAGAAGTTATGTAGCATACAGCACCCATTTAAATTTATAATTCAGAGGCTTTTAGTACATTCACAGCATTATGTAACTATCACTGTGTTGAATTTAGAATATTTTTCTTCACTCCAAAAAACAAGCCCTGCAGCCAGATGTGGTGGCTAACGCCTGTAATCCCAGCACTCTGGGAGGCTGAGGCAGGAAGATCACTTGAGTCTAGGAGCTTGAGACCAGCCTGGGCAAATAGTGAGACCCGGTCTCTCTCTCTTTTTTTTTTTTACTCCCCCACACACCTCTCAAGACCTGGTCTCTACAAAAAAACTAAAAAATTAGCTGAGTGTGGTGACATGCACCTGTAGTCCTAGCTGCTCGGGAGGCTGAGGCAGAAGGATCGCTTGAGCCCAGGAGTTTGAGGTTGCAGTGAACTGTGATGACACCACTGCACTCCAGCCCAGGCCACACAGCAAGACCCTGTCTCACAAACAAACAAACAACAAAAATCTCTTTAGCTGTTAGCAGTCCCTCCCAACATCCAACTCCGTTTATCCCCTGGCAACCCCCAGACTGCTCTGTCTCCATGGAGCTGCCTGTTCTGGCCATTCACATCAGTGGGATCATGTACCACGTGATCTTCTGTGTCTGGCTCCTTTCTCTCTGCGTGATGTTTTCGAGTCTTATTCATGTGGTTGTGTGTGTCAGGGCCGCGTTGTTTTTCATGGCTGAGTAATATTCCGGTGTGGCTATACCAGGTTTGGTTTATCTGTTCACCAGTCAACAGATGTCTGGGCTGTTGCACATAGTCTACTGTGTGCATGGGTGGGAGGCCTTGTGTGGACGTCTCCTCTCTGGGAATCCTTCCCTAGTTTCTCCAGCAGCTGTTCTCTCCGGTGCTTGATGCCTCTGTACTGTCCTCCATGACACACATGTGACCATCCTTCCCTTTCCCTAAGGGGTTGGGGCTGGAGGGTTCAGTGCCTTGGGGGTCACAGTGCCAGGCTGTGGAGGGCCTAGTGGCCCGACTGGGGTCCTGTCTCTCCTCCCAGCAACATTCCAACGCGTCGCAGTCCCTGTGCGACATCATCCGCCTGAGCCGGGAGCAGATGATCCAAGTTCAGGACAGCCCGGAGCCGGACCAGCTATTGGCCACTCTGGAGAAGTGGGTGCCGGGCCTGAGGAGGGAGAGCATCCTGGGGGATCCCTGGGTCCCTGGCACCTCACCCTGACCACACCCGTCCCCCAGGCAAGAGACAATTGAGCAGCTCCTGAGCAACATGTTCGAGGGGGAGCAGAGCCCCTCTGTCCTTGTCAGCGGGATCCAGGTGCTGCTGACCCTGCTGGAGCCCAGGAGACCAAGGTGAGGGGCCACCCGGCCCTACGTGGGGGTGGACAGGGATGGAGTGAGGCTCTGAGACCCCCAGAGCCTCAGGCAGGACGTGCGGTGGTGTCCACTGTGCAGAGTGCCCAGCCTCCTCAGCACGTGGTGGTGGGTGTGTTCCCTCTCACAGTGGTCAGCACTGGGTGGGAAAAGAGTCCTTTTGTCCTGTTGACAAGTGAAGACACTGAGGCTGAGTCCACTGCCTGCTGCTGGAGTGGGGCTGGGAGCCCAGGTGTGCACTGAGAGGCTGCTCAGCCAACCCTTACCATGCAGCGACTCAGCCGTTGGGCTCTGTCCAGCCCACAGCCCTCACCTGTCCCCCCAACGGGACTGCGGATGTTGCCACCGGGCCAGCTCCCTGCCCCACTCAGCCAGCCCTGCTCTTCTCTGCCTGCTGGCCTGGCCTGTCCAAAGAGTGCCAGATCAGAGCAGCACCCGAGGGCGTGCCCTTCTCCCTCCAGATACGCTCCTCACGCTCACTCCCTGTAGGCTGCCTGGGACTCACTCTGCCCTCAACCCTGCCCTGCCGCAGGTCTGAGTCCGTGACCATGAACAACTTCTTCAGCAGTGCGGATGGGCAGCTGGAGCTCTTGGCCCAGGGGGCCCTGGATAGCACCACATCCAGCGTGGGCGCCCTGCATGCCCTGCGCCCGCGGCTTGGCTGCTTCCACCAGCTCTTGCTTGAACCACCCAAGGTCAGGACCGGGGGGTCACCGTCCTCGAGGAGGTGTGGGTGGCAGGGAGGGTGGCCCTTGGGAACCAAACCTCCCTTCACCTGCAGCTGGAACCGCTGCGGATGACATGGGGCAGCCTAGACCCACCACTGGGCAACACACGGCTGCACGTGGTCAAGCTCCTAGCCAGCGCCCTGAGCGCCAATGACACAGCCCTGACACAAGAGCTCCTGGCACTGGACGTGCCCAACACCATGCTGGTATGGGATGGAGTGAGATCGGGAAGGGCTGTGACTGGGCCTGGGGCCAAGGCTCTCTGGTGCCAGCCTGTGTCTCCCATAGGACCTCTTCTTCCACTACGTCTTCAACAACTTCCTGCACGCCCAAGTGGAGGGCTGTGTGAGCACCATGCTGAGCTTGGGGCCCCCTCCTGACAGCAACCCTGAGACACCCATCCAGAACCCCGTTGTGAAACATGTGAGCTGGGGCTCATCCCTGTGGGCCACCCTCCCCTGAGCGCCACCCCTCGCCGCTTCAACACGTGTGTGTCTGGGCTGGGGAGCAGCAGGGGCGTGAGGGCCCAGCTTGAGCTGGGGGGCGAGGTGGGGTGGGCCTGTGAGCAGCTGAGGGGCTGTGAGTGTGTGTGCGTGTGCTACGTGCTCCTGGTAGAAACAGCAGAGATTTAGGCAGGCTTAGGAGATGGGGGCCCAGCCTCCCTCCCTCCCTCCCTCCCTCCCACCACGTGTGGATGGGCCTGGTGAGGTACCTGCTGGGAGGGGACCCTGCTGAGGGCCGAGCTCCCCCATGTGCAGCCCCCCAAGGCCACCACATCCTGCTCTCCCACAGCTGCTGCAGCGGTGCTGCCTGGTAGAGCGGATCCTGACGTCCTGGGAGGAGAACGACCGTGTGCAGTGCGTCCCTGCTGGCCTTTGTGCTGCATTGGGAATGGGGCGGTGGGGGATGGGCCAGGGGCTTGGGCGGCCCTGGTGTCCAGCTGTGGCCTCCACTCTCTCTCAGGTCTGGGGGGGGCCCGCGGAAAGGCTACATGGGCCACTTGACGAGAGTGGCCAATGCCTTGGTGCAGAATGCAGAGAAGGGGCCCAACGCAGAGCAGCTGGGGCAGCTGCTAAAGGGTGAGGGCCCAGGGCTGGCCTGGGGCGGGGGTCGGGGGAAGCTGGAGGCTGAGAGGCGCCCCACATCCTCACCCCTCCCTATCCGAGCAGAGCTGCCCAGCGAGCAGCAGGAGCGGTGGGAGGCGTTCGTGGCAGGGCCCCTGGCGGAGACCAACAAGAAGAACATGGTGGACCTGGTGAGTCCTGGCTCCTCCTCCTGCGTCCCTCTTGCTACTCTCTTTCTTGGCCCGATCTCAGCCTCCCCCTCCTCAGAGCTGCCTACCCCACCCTTGTCTGGGGGCTCCAGCAGGCCCTGACACCCCTACTCCCCAGGTGAACACCCACCACCTGCACTCCTCCAGTGATGACGAGGATGACCGGCTCAAGGAGTTCAACTTCCCCGAGGAGGCTGTGCTGCAGCAGGTGGGCCTGGGGCTGTGCTGGGGGGGACTCGGCCAGCCCAGCTCCCTCCAACCCCTGACTTCTGCGTGCCACAGGCCTTCATGGACTTCCAGATGCAGCGCATGACCTCATCCTTCATTGACCACTTCGGTTTCAATGATGAGGAGTTTGGGGAGCAGGAGGAGAGTGTGAAGTGAGTGTCCCCCAGGCCAGGGCCCTGTCCTATCTGTGTCACCACGTGCACCTGTGTGCCTGGTGCAGTCCAGCCTGCAGTCGCTGCCCTCCTGGGCACGCCCCGGCCACAGCCTCCTATTAGATGAGTCCCAGCTGTGGAATCTTTTCTCTCTGCAGTGAAGGCACAAATGTCCCCAGTACTGGGAACTCAGAGCAGCTCCCGAGCCCCAATCTCAGCCTTGGAGCGCCCGGGCCGGGGAGGTGCATGGGACTGTGGGGGAAAGCAGACCTGTGGGTCCTGGCGTGGGAACTGTGGGTGCAGAGCCGGCCTCTGTACGTGCTCTCTGGGTGGGCAGATCTGCCGAGCAAGGGCTCTCTACCTCTCCTCCCTCTGGAGGCCTTGGGGTAACGAAAGGTTTTTTTGCAACCATCAAATTCTGTGTTTATTTGTTGAGCAAACAACATAACAACATTCACGTCTGGGAGTTATAATTGTGAAATTTTGCTTTCTGAGTTTCTTGCTGTAAGCATCTATTGCTTTTATAGTTAGATAAAAAAATTACAATTTACTAACACTTTGTAAATGAATTGACACAAGCAAGCTTGTGACAGCAGAGCGGCAGTGAAGGGAAGACAGCCTGCAGTCTGGGTGGGAGGTTGGAGGGCGGCAGGGCTGGGGCAGAGCCAGGGCCGAGTGGGCACCTCCTGGAAGGCAGGGGTCGTCCAGGCCACGGGTGCGGCTCCTTAGCCTCTGCTGCTAACCACGCCTGAGCAGGTGGCCACCGTCTGCCCTGGAGGTGAGGTTCTGGAACTTCCACTGTGAGGCTGGGCATAGCAGGCCCCTGCCCTGACGCTGCAGAGGGAGGTGCTCGGTGAACAGCGTAGCGGGTGCCATCTTTGTAAGGGCGGTGACTTGTGGAAAATAAGTCCACAGTGTCACTGGGAAAAGTGAAAGTACACTGCTGTCAGCGGGTAGGGCACAGAGGCTGCCTGTATTGGGCCTCTGCAGAGGTACTGGTGTGGGCGGCTGGGTTGAAGGAGGCCAGAGGCAGGGGGCATGGGGTGCTGCCTGCGTCTGCTCTGGGCGCCTCTCAGGTACCATCCCATTGCATGCCTGAAACTGCCCTTGGCTGCAGGGATTCTACGCCCATTTATAGCCCGGGAGACTGAGCCTGTCTACGGCTGCCCCATGGTCCCCGTGCAGCACAGTGCCAGGGGCACCGTGACCAGCTGCAGTTGGCTGTGGCCTCTCTGCGTCCACAGCTGGGGCAGAGGCCCCCTAGACGCAGACGTGAGATCCCATTTTCCTGCTTCTGTGCCCAGCGTGGGGGCCTCGGGCAGCGCTGGTCGTTGTTGGTCAGAGGCCGGTACTGAGATCCCCGGAGAAGAAGGGAAACCTGACTGCGTGCTGGCCAGGGACGGGTAGACTGTGGTGGAGGGCGTTGGCATGACCCTTTTGGGATGGAACTGTTACCACCTCCTCCTCCAGGACAAATTCCAGTGGGTTAAAAACTTTAAATGAAATAAAACTAAACCAAGGAGAAGTTCTAGTGTGGGAAATGGACGAATATTTTTATAATCTTGGAGCTGCAGATGCTGCTGGGGGGCTCACCTGTCGCATGCTTAGAGTCAGCAGTCAGGAATTGCCAGCCATCCATTATCCATTGATCTTTGTGGCAGAATGTTTCGTGAATTTGAGACAAATGATCCCTTGGGAAGTCTCCCTAACACATGAGCCAGAGCGTGGTCCCCTATGTAACATAAAGTGCCCTCAACCCGTAACAGGAGAAAGACCAACACCCCGGTAGAAAAAGCGAGCAAAGGCTAAGAACAAAACAAGCAGGGGATGGTGGCGAAGCCGCCGGCTGTGCTGGTGGGAGTCGGAATTGATGAGTCCTTTTTTGGCTAAGTGTGTGGATAGTTAAATGTGTGGATTTAATTTCTTAATCCAGGAACTGGCATTTCTGTGAGGCTGTTTGAGAGAGAATTGAGCAAAGGTGCAGGTTCAGGGACACCCAAGTCGGTGTGTCTGTGACGCTGGGAGGCTGGAAGCAAGGACTGGTGGGCTATGCCGGTGCAGTGCTCCCGGGGCAAGCTGCGCAAGCTCAGCGCTGAGGACCTCGTGTGGGCCCTACCTCGCGTCAGGAGTGGTGGCGTTTCGCTGAAGTTCTGAAGATGATTCTTTTGCCCGTGCTTTAGAATTTCAGCCACAGACATAGGCGTCTTGTGGTTAGGAAAGGCACTTTGTCATGCTGTAGCCCCATGCCCTGGTCGTCGCTGGCTGGTGTGAGTTCTCGTTGACTCAGCGAACCATGTTAGCACTCAGCTAGGTCTCGTCAGCTGTGTTCCAGAAGGGTAGTGCCCGGCCAGCCCCTCACCATTCCCAGCACTGCGCGCACTCACTGCAGACAAGAGGTGGTAACAACCACAACATCAACACACCCTGACTTGGGCGAGTAAAAAGGACTCACTTGCATTTTTCTTTGATTCCTGCTTGAGTTGCTCTTGGCTGCTAGTAAGTGGAGGCCTAGCACCGTGTTGGCTGGAATCGTTTTTTGCAGTGGCTGATGTATGAAGTGGCCGCGAAAGCTGGATTGACACAACCGGAACCGTTGCTCCTAGGGCAATGTGTGCATATATGTAAACATCTCACACACATGATGGTTTTAAATCCTTAAAACCACTCGTTGGGGTAGATCCTTTCCTTGGTTTGGAAACGTTAAGTGACTCTCTGAGGCCGCCCAGCACAGGCACCAGAGTGGGAGGCAGACCCTCTGGGTTCTTCAGAAGGCTGAGATGGGAGGGCACCGTGTGGCCTTTGTGGGAAGGTGCATTGACCCTAGACACTGCAAATATTAGTTTTGGGGTAACATATTTTAGGGAGTAGGTGAATTTGTGGATATGGAATCCATGAGTAGTGAAGGTCAGATGTGTGGAGTGAGCAAAGAGCAGAGAAGGGCCCCGCCCCTCACCGCCCCTCCGCCTTCTCTCTAGCGCACCTTTTGACAAGACAGCCAACATCACCTTCTCCCTCAACGCGGACGACGAGAACGTGAGTGCCGCCCCGTCCTGTGGTTGGGTGGGCGGAGGTTTGGGGGCTGCTGGCAGTGCAGCCCATCCTCCCCCGCCTCCCTGCAGCCCAACGCCAACCTGCTCGAGATATGCTACAAGGACCGCATCCAGCAGTTTGATGACGAGGAGGAAGAGGATGAGGAGGATGGCCAGGGCTCAGGGGAGTCCGATGGAGAGGACAGCGCCTGGCAGACCAGCCAGCTGGCAAGGGGGGCCTGCCTGGGCCAGCCCCCTGGCGTTCAGTGAGTCCCCCCAGCCCCCCTCCAAGCATCCACTACACAGCAGGGCTACCGAGGCTGAAGCGAATGAGAAAAACAAGGAAGATGTATTGGTGTGTGTATTAGTTGAAGGTGCTTTCGATTTTGAGCGATAGAAATCCAGTTGAAATGAGTTAAGCTACAAAAAGATAAGGACGAGCATTATCTGTGGCTGGAAACATGGACAGGCCCTTCAGAAAGAAAATTCTATTTACAATGGTATCAAAAAGAATAAAATACTTAGGAATAAGTTTAACAAAAGAAGTGCAAGTCCTACGCTCTAAAATCTAGAAAACATCGTTGAAAAACGTAAAAAGACATAAATAAATAGAAAGATAGCTCACATTCATGTGTAGGAAGATGTACCACTGTTAAAACGGTAACAGTCCCCAAGCTGACCTACAAATTCACCGTAATCCCCACCAGTACCCCACATGGCTTTGCTGAAACTGACAAGCTGATCCTAAGATTCGTACAGAATCTCAAGGGATCCCGAATAGTCAGAATAATCTGGAAGAACAAGGTTCTCACATTTGTGAGACTCACACTTCCCAATTTTCAAAACTTACTATGAAACGACAGCAGTCAGCACAGTGTGGCTGGGTATTGGTGCGTCTAGAATATCCCCTGCCTCCTCCCTACCCATCCCTCCACTACGCTGCTTTGCCTGTGTTAGCTCTAATGCACATTTTCCCAAAAGCGGGGTAGAACAGTCCCAAATAGCTTCTCTCCTCTAATTCCAGCAAAATGAGAGAGGACGTCCCTCCCCAGTTAGGCTGTGATTAGTTTTTTGCACAGATGTGACATTGATTTTTCTCTAATACTGTCTGGCACCGGCATCTCTGTGATATTGCGGGTTAGTGCTTGTAGACTTGCCAGCGTGAACACCAGTGCACAGTGTGTAGCTGTGAGCCTTCGCCTCGTGACTTTTAATTTGGAAATCAGAGTGTTTTGTTTTAACTGTTTTGTTGATGTAACGTGTGTACAGACAAACACACATCCTAAGGATGTGGCCAAGTGGACACTCTTCGTCAGCATCCAGGTCAGGAGCACAACCAGCCCAGTACCTGTTGTCCTCTGTATGCGGGGCTGCTGCCAACACCCTCCTCACTTGTGTCACTTGTGCACAAGCGTGTGTCGTTGCCAAATCCAACAACATAATTTACCCCTTCGTTTTCTTCTAAGAGTTTTATGGTGCTGGTTTTATGATTTTTGATCCATTGTGAGCTAATTTTTGTATATGGCGTGAGATAGGGATCCAATTTTACTCTCTTACATGTGGATAATCAGTTTTCCTAGAACCCAGTTTTGAAGACACTGTCTTTTCTCCACTGGATGGTCTTGGCACCCTTGTAGAAAATCACTTGACCGTACGTGCGTGGGTTTATTTCTGCCCTCTGCTCTGCGCGTCTCTCTATGCCAGTGCCACGCTATCCCAACTGCTGTTGCTTTGTAGTGAGTTTTGAAAATGGGAAGTGGGAGTCTCCCAACTTTGTTCTTCCAGATTATTCTGACTATTCGGGATCCCTTGAGATTCCGTACGAATCTTAAGATCAGCTTGTCAGTTTCAGCAAAGCCATGTGGGGTACTGGTGGGGATTACGGTGAATTTGTAGGTCAGTTTGGGGACTGTTACCGTTTAACAGTAGTACGTCTTCCTATTTATTTATATAGTCTTTTTACGTTTTTCAATGATGTTTTCTAGATTTTAGAGCGTAAGACTTGGACTTCTTTTGTTAAACTTATTCCTAAGTATTTTATTCTTTTCGATACCATTGTAAAGAGAATTTTCTTGAAATCACTTTCATACTGTTTGTTGCAAGTGTATGAAAATACAGGAGTTTTTGTATATTGATTTTGTATCCTGTGGCCTTGCTGAACTCATTTATGGGTTCTAGTAGCTGTAGTAGATACCTGAGGATTTTCTATATACAAAATCAAGTCATCTATGAATAGAGATAGTTTTCCTTCTTCCCTCCAATCTGGATGCCTTTTATTTCCTCTTCTTGCCTGAGCGCCTTGGCCAGCATCCAGTACCATGTTGGATAGAAGTAGTGAGAATGCGAATCCTTGTTCTGTTCCTTATCTTAGGGGGAAGCATTCGGGCTTTCAACATTTCAGTGTGCTGTTAGTTGTGAGTTTTTATAGATGCCTTTTATCAGGTTAAGGGAGTTCCCTTGTATTCCTTGATTGTTGAGTGTTTTAGTAACCATGTACAGATGTATTATTTTCCAGTTAAAGTAGTTGGTAACACTGTTAAGACACGTGTTCCGCATTTTGGAAACAGTGTACCGTCATGCAGACATAATGTTGAGGTCAATGACACCATACATACAACGGTGGTTCCATAAGATTATAACAGCGTGTCGTTACTGTAGCTTTTCTATGTTTAGATATGTTTATTTTATTTATTTGCTTTTTTTGAGACAGAGTCTGGCTCTGTTACCCTGGCTAGAGTGCTGTGGCATCAGCCTAGCTCACAGCAACCTCAGACTCCTGGGCTCAAGCCAAGCCTCCTGCCTCAGCCTCCCGAGTAGCTGGGACTTACAGGCATGCGCCACCATGCCCGACTAATTTTTTCTATATATTTTTACTTGTCCAATTAATTTTTTTCTATTTTTAGTAGAGACGGAGTCTCGCTCTTGCTCAGGCTGGTCTTGAAGTCCTGACCTTGAGCGATCCACCTGCCTCGGCCTCCCAGAGTGCCAGGATTACAGGCGTGAGCCACCGTGCCCGGCCTGTTTAGATACGTTTAGATGCACAGATACTTAACCGTTGTGTTACAGTTGCCTACAGCGTTCAGCGCAGTAACGTGCTGTACTGGTTTGTAGCCTGGAAGGATAGGCTGTGTCTACACAGCCTTGGCGTGCAGCAGGCTGCCCCATCTATGGTTGTGTGGGTGCTCTCTGTGACGGTCACTTAGTGGTGAAATTGCCTGGCAGTGCATTTCTCAGAACAGATCCCCATCATTAAGTGACACATGACTGGAGTTTGCTTACCCTTCGCCAGTTGATGAATACGTAGATTCTTTTGGGGTTTTCTTCACGGCTGCAGATTGTGTGTTAGTCAGCATTCAGCCAGTAGTTGGGGGCAGCTGTGGGTGCAGACATTGTGCTCAGGGCTGAGGACACGGCAGTGGTAAAAGCCAAGCGTCTTTGCCTTCCTGGAGTTGCTAGCTGGAGGAAGAGGGTTAAAGTCAGCCCTTCCGTGCTGAGGATAGTGCAGGTGGTGGGAAGGCCTGTGAGGTAGATGGCTCTGGTGATGGCCGGGTGAGCTTGCTGGTGAGCTTGCGGTCTGCCCTGCACTTCCGAGGGCCCATCCTGCATGAATGAGGGGGCACGACTGTGTCCTTTCTGCTGCCGCAGCCCTCGCCCACATGTGTTCTCAGATGTGGCCTGGGACTCTCACCTGCTGGTGTCTCCCAGCCCCTCCCTGCATCTTCACACTCTCGGGTTCCCTGGCCCCCTCACCGGGCCGTGGCCCCCCAGCAGATGTCTCCTGGGACTGGCCCTGGGCTGCGGGGAGTGGAGGGGCGCGTGTTGGCTGGCCCGTCTCACACTGCCAGCCGACCAGGTGGTTTCTGGGCAGGAGTGGAGGCAGCACAGACAGTGAGGATGAGGAAGAGGACGAGGATGAGGAGGATGAGGAGGGTGACAGCCGGGCAGCCCATGAAGGGACCACCCGCCCCTCCTGCCCCAGCCCTCAACCCTCAGGTGAGTCAGGGGCAGCTGTGGCCAGGTGCAGGGTGGCCTGCATGCCACCAAGCTCACCCTGTGTCCTGCCTGCTCCATCCTAGGCCCCAGCTGGACAGCCACCTTGGACCCAGTGCCTACGGACGCCCCGGCTGGCCCCCACATCTCTGGGGAGGAGGAGCTGTGCTCTGGGCTCCCAGCCCCACAGGGGTCCCCGAACGTGCCCCAGGGCCTCTCTGCCCAGAGCCTGGCCAGCCCTCCAGTCCATGATGCCCTGCAGCTCAGGTGAGCATGGGACCTGGCGGATGGCTGCGGCTGGGAAGCTGTTGCCGCATCCCAGTCCTCTCTTAGGCTCAAGTGCTGACTGCAGCTGCCCCCTTGGGCTGCCCCTCTCACTTGGCAGGTCTCAGGACCCCATTCCCCCCATAGCACCTCAGGAAGCCACAGATGGCAGCAAAGTAGCGGAGCCCTCAGGTGAGCCTCTGCTTGTACCCTGCCCACTGGTAGCCCAGGCAGAGTGGCCTGGCCAGCTCTGAGCCTGCTGGGAAGCAGGGGCTGAGTCATGGTCTCTCCTCCTCCACAGCCCCCTGCCAGGCCTTGGTCAGCATCGGGGACCTCCAGGCCACCCTCCACGGGATTTGCTCCGCCCCCAGCTCCTCGGACAGGTGATGGGGGTGGGGGAGCTTCTGAAGGGAGAGCGGGTGCCAGGAGAAGCCTTTTTCCTCCATGGTGAGGTGGACTCTGGGTTCATCCTGTCCCTGAGCTGCTCCAGGTCACCCTTGCAAGACCCCCCAGGCCCAGCCTCTGTTGGGCCCCTGTACCCTACAGACTGTTTCTTTGAGTAGCCTCGACTCACAGGGTCCCTTGCAGCGCTAGGGGTTGGGAAAGGCCCCTGGGAGGGTCAGGAGTGTGCAAGACACCGCCGTGCAGCTGCGTCTGGCCAGCCTCAAGTGCCTCCTACATGGATACCAGCTCCTGGGGGTGACCAGCCAGATGTGAGTCATGATGGGGGTGTTGCTTGTCCCCCAGCCTAGGGCCATGCAGTTCTCCTGTGCTCTGCCGTCTGATCTGTATCCTGGTGGGCACTGTGCGGTCACTGAGCATCTACTCAGTGCCAGCCCCACTAGTAGGCCCCTTCCAGTGGGGCAGGTGGCAGGTACACACCCAGAGTGAGATGACTCAGGCGGTGACAGGGTGTGAGGCGTTAGCCAAGGGTTGGGTGTGGGGGTGGCACTGACAGCCACATCCCCTCTTGCCCACAGTGCAACCAGAGACCCCTCTACCTCTGTCCCAGCCCTCGGAGTCCCCCAGACCACAGAGGGGGAGAAGATCCCAGAGCCCGTGGGGCCTCCCCAAAGCCAGAGGTGAGCAGGTGGGCAGCAGGTGGGCAGGGTGGGGCTGGAGGGGCAGGAAGTGACTCTGGGGTGTGCCTTTTCTCCTTGGCAGTGCCCTGCAGCCTCCTCCGATGCCCAGTGGCTCCGTCTCAGGAGGGCCTGCGTCCCTGGGCCCCCAGTGAGTGTGGCCGCGGCCAGGGGCCGGGCAGGGGGACGGGTCTGCTGGACCCTCATGCGACATCTCCCTCTGTTCCCAGGTAGCTGCCTGGCCGCGGCGGCCAGATCCTCCGTCCTCCTCATGGACCTCCTGGGTGGGGGCAGGGCGGGTCCCCCATGGCCCCCGTTGTCCTCATCACCCCGACCCCCACGTTCTCTCTGGACTCCCAGGAGGCTGGTGCCAGGGAGACGGCCCCCTACCCCCATTTGCACTGAGAAGAGAAGTTTGGGAGCTTTGCCTCCTAGAATAAAGATATAGAGAGTCTGATAGAAAGCAGAGAGAGACGTATATTATATGTTACATAGAGAGAGGGAGGAGCGCAGAGAGGAGCGAGGACGCTGTGCGGGGCCGGGGCCCGAAGCACAACCCTCCTGTCCCGTCCCAGTGGGGGTTGGCGTCGGCATCACGCACCAGTTGCCCCGTGCCCTGGTGCAGACGCCCACACCCACATCTGGCCCTTCAGCTCAGGTCCAGCTCCGGGGATGGCCCAGCGAGCACGGGGACATCAGCGGGGCCGAGTAGGGGCTGTGCCTTTGCCCAGGCCCTGCACTTCACCCAGGCCGGCCAGCTCTGGGGAGCAGGGGCCTCATGACGACATCCCCAGGGGCCCTGAATCGGGGTTTGGTTGGGTCCCCCTGCGCCCCAAGGGCCTGGAGTCCCAGCCCCATTGCCAAGTGGCCTTGTCCCAGCTCCCTCCTCCCGGGCTGGCGTGAGTGTGTGTGCGTTCGTGCTGAGCTTTTATTTCATATTGCAAATATAAATAAAGGAAGACAGTTTACGATTCCTGCTGGTCATACCTTGAGTTCTGGGATAGGTTGGGATGAGTCTGCGCTGTCCCTGTACCCAGCTCTAGGGCCTCCCGCGCCTGCTGCAGTCACCTGGGGAGAGCAGTTTTCTCTCTCTGGCTGGTGACCTTCACTAGCCCCTCTGTGGGACTATGCTCCTAAATCTTGACGGCTGGCCCAGGCCTGGCCTTGGGGCATGAGGGAGGATGTAACTTGTGTTTAAACCAGGCAGGGACTTCGGGAGGAAGGGACCTGGTCCATGTGAGCTGTCAGTCCAGGCTCCTCTAGCCCCTGTTCAAGCCCCACGTGTGCCTGGGCTGCAGGTACAGGCTGGAGGGGTTCTCCCAGCCAGTCTGTCCCCTCTGTAGGCTGAGGACTGGCCAGGAAGTCACTGGGTGCCATGTCCTGCCAGAGGGAGTCCCGTGGCAGCAGAGGCCCCAGGCTGGGCCAGGTGCTGGCTGCGGAGGGTTCCTGCCAGGTGTATGTCTCACCTGCCGGCAGGCCCACTGGGGGAGGATTGCTTTGCAGCTCCCTGAGCCGGTCCCCTGGGGGGAAACACAGAGCTGCCTCATGGGTGATGTGGGCACCCAGCGGCCCACTCCCTGCACCAGCAGCCAGGCCTGAGGGTGAGGCTGGACACCTGCACCCAGTAGGGCCACATTTTCAGACAGGAGGGTTGAAGTAAAGGCCAGGTGGGCAGTGCAGGTGAGTGTTGCAGGTAAGTGGTGTTCTGGGAAACCTTCATCTTGGTTACCCTGGGGCACAATGACAGTCATTACCATGGGTCACAGTTGGTTTGGGAGCCACTGCAGGTTGCCTGGGGCTCAGCTGGCAAGAACAGCGAAAGCTCTTCTCAGCACTCACATGTCCGTCCTTGTCCACTGAGTCAGTGTTCTAGTGGGGGTCACTGACAGCCCAGAGAGTTCTTGAGGGGGTCGAGGGAAGGTTGAAGCAGGGAGGGAGACCCCCTTCCCATCCCTCCAGTGTGGTCCTGCTGGCCAGCTCCCTCCCTGGCTTCCCCAAAGGGGCGGCCTTTGGAATTCTGCACCCTGTCCCTTCTGATGGGCTGGGCACAGGACGATGGGAGGTCATTTGTGGGCCTCATCCCCAGGCAGACAGGAGGGAGCCACATCCCATTGTGCTGGGGCAGAGGGACCCCTGGGTCCTGACAGGTGCCTAATCAGCGGGTGCCAGGCAATGCCATCCCCAGAGTGGGAGTGACATTTCCCTGGGCCCTGTTACCAGTTAAAGAGTCCTCAGCACGCTCCTCAGGTTAACGTGTAACCACAAGCTCTCCCCTCCGCCCCCGGAAGCCAGCAGCTCCCAGACAGAGGCTGCTCTGGGGCTGTCACAGGCCAACATGGATGCTGGCAGGGAGGGGCTGCCCCTGAGGGTTCACTGCTCAGTCCAAGTGAGAGTCTCCGCAGGTTTGAGGTGGCTGGGGCCTCGGCTCCTGGGCACCCGAGCAGCCTGGGGCTTCTGTCCTTGGAGAGTTGGTTGGGGCCCCCCAGGAAGCTGGGTGACTGGGTCGCTGAGGAGACTGAAGAGCCTGGTCCCTCAATAGGCCCAGCCTGGGCAGCTTTGGGTCCTGGGTAGGGGTGGGACAGAAGCCAGATTTGAGTTGCAGTCTGGCGGGGCCTGACCCTCAAAAACTGGGGGGGCTGAGCTCAGTGGCTCAGCAGCACCCCATCTCCCCCAAAGCCCCTGAACATCTGCAGATGGCTGAGCCCCTTCTTCCTCACCTGCTCCATCTACTTCCTGCTATGGATTCCCGAGGACCAGCCATCCTGGGTCAGCGCCTTAGTCAAGTGCCTGCCCGTCCCCTGCCTGGCCGCGTTCCTGTGGGCTGTGCCTTCGGGCAGGGACTACGCCCAGCTCCTCCAGGCAGCCCTTGTGTGCTCGGCCGTGGGGGACGCCTGCCTAATCTGGCCTGGGACCTTCCTCCCTGGTAAGCGGGGACCCTGTCGTGAAGCATCCCAGCTGTCTGTGGAGGAGCCTGGGGTGCAGGGAGGCTTCCCCTGGAGCTCATGGCCCAGGGCACTGGGGACGCAGTGGGACCGAGGCAGCTCACGGTCCAGCGAGGGGGTGGGGTCAGATGGCATTAGGTCAGAAGGTGGGGGGTGGCGTGGAGGAAGATTAAGACGAGGTCGTAGTAAGTAGGGTGGTCACGGAAGGCCTCGCTGAGGAAGTGAGGTTCGGGCAGTCTGGAAGGAGGTGCGTGTGCACGCTGGGGAAGGGCGCTGTGGCAGGCGGAGAGGTCCCGGGCAGGTGTACCAGGTGCGCGTGTCCAACAGGCCCGAGTGGCCGGCAGGTGGAGGGCATGGGGCTGTGGAGGCCAAGTAAGGACATGGGTGGGGTTTTGCACAGAGCAAGGACAGGCACAGCATTCAAAGGTCACACCCACTGCTCTAAGCCACTTGGGAAGCTGAGGGCAGCTCTGGGAGGCTCTGCCAAGGCCGGTGCTTGGGGATAGTCCCTCCCTTGGGCCCCGAGTGGTGGCCGAGACAGACGGAGAAGCAGCAAAGCCGTCGCTGTCCCCTCTCCACCACCAGACATGGCTGCCTTCGCCTTGGCCCACGTCCTCTACTCCTGGGCCTTTGGCTTCTCGCCCCTGCGGCCAGGATTGCTGCTGCTCATCGTCCTGGCCGCCATCCTATGGCACAGCTTCCTGCAGCCGCACCTCGAGCCTGGCATGGTCCTGCCCATGGCGGCCTACCAGCTGGTCCTGAGCGTCATGCTGTGGCGGGGCCTGGCCCGGGGCGGCAGTGCCGGCTGGGGTGTCCTGCTCTTTGCTGTCTCTGACGCCGTGCAGGCCTGGGACACCTTCACCCAGGCCCTGCCCCACGCCTGCCTGGTGACCATGAGCACCTACTACGCCGCCCAGCTCCATATCACGCTGTCAGCCCTTGGGAGCCTGGGGCCCAAGACCGACCGACTCGGGAGCCAGCCAGGTGTCCATGCCCCCCGCTCCTGCAAGGACTCCCACGCCGACCCCACCTGAGAAATGCCCTCGGCCGGGAAGCTTCCTGACTCTTTTCGTAGACACTGGGCCATCTCAAGACATTTGGGGACCATTTGTGGAATTCAAAGTCCGCTGCCAGGTTCTGGCCACCCTGCCTCAGTTCTGACTCCAGATTCCAGGCTCCGCAGCCAGACCCAGCCTGGGCCCTCCGCAGCTCCTGCCTGCTGCTGTGTTCCCCGTCGGCCCCCCGTGGTCGGTCAGCCCCCTCCCCACTGCGGCCAGTCTGCTTTGTGTTGCCTGAGTAGAGCGGATGTGGAAATGTCCATGTTGCCATTATTTTGGGGGAGGGGTCAGGGAAGGATCTTCTTGTCACGATCACGGTTAATAACGGCAGGCGTTTCTTGGGACCTCCCGGTGAACTAGGCCTGGTGCCAGATCAGGTCCTCCCCAGGGCCCCCGATCCAGGTGAGGATTGTGCAGAACTGAGACCGCGATAAGACTGGTCACTGGAGTAGTTTCTTAGGGCACTGTCACAAAGTACCACAAACTGGGCAGTGAGATAAGATAAACTTGTATAGTTCAGGCAGCCCAAAGTCGAGGTGTGTTTGGGGCCACGCTCCCTGCAAGGGCCCCTGGGGGATCCTAGCCCTCCCGCGGCTCCTGGTGATTGCAGCAGCCCTGGCGTCCCTTGGCGCGTAGCTGCGTCACTCGTCTTCGCCTCCGTCTGCCTGGGTCTTCCCCGCGTCTCTGTCCTCTGCTCCTCTCGGCACCGTCACGGGTTTGGAGCCCGCTCTAAGTCAGAACAGCTCCCTCTCAAGACCCTTAGTTACATCTGCAGAGACCCTGTTTCTAAATAGCATCACATTCGTAGGTACCAGCGGTTAGGACTGGGACTTCTTTTTAGGGGACACGGCTCAACCCACTCCCAGTCACGTGTGGTATGGGAGGAGGGGGCGAGGGGACCAGAAGGTGAAGGGACCTGGGCCAGGGGATAGGTAACCAGGGGTGGGAACTGAGTGGTAAGGAAGCCCGAACCAGCTGTGTCCTCCGCTTGGGTGACCTTTCAAGCTGCTGCTCTCGGGGCCTCAGGTGCTGCCTCTGAGGACATGACAGGGCCGAGCCGCCGAGACCTGCCTCTGGGGACTCTGACGGCAGAGGCTGCTGCGGTTAGGGTGCGGGTTCAAACAGCGGAGAGGAGAGCGAAGGTCCTGCCGCCGTGAGCGGTAGAGGGAAGCGGGGAGTCTGGGTGCGGGCCGGGAGTGGGGGTGAGGGTGGGGTCTACAGGTGGCCGAGGAGGAGGTGGAAGCTGAGGAATCTCCCAGGAAGGCTCAGCAGGGGTGGGGAAGATCTGAGAAACTTGCTCCTAGTCTCCTACCCTCCCTGCGCTCAGGCCTCCCGGAAAGGCTGGGACAGAGGAAATTCAGCAGCGTCAAGTGCAGCAGGGGGCACGGTGGCGTCTGGGCGTGCGGATTCCAGGGGCTCTCAGGGCCGGCAGACAGGAGCGGGGGCCTGGGGGTGCCTGGTGCTGTTGGTGAGTGTTCCCCACGGACCCGGACCAGCCGCTGGGGGTCTGCGGCCTGAAAATCATGAGTTTGGAGAAGGGAGCTGACAGCCCAGAGCCCTGGGTCTGAGGGAGGGGCTGGGCCCTATTGTCTGCCTCGTCCTGGGCCTGACGAGTCAGGTGACAGGACACCGAGGGCTGGTTCCACCGAACCCGTGAGCAGTAGCAGGACATGTGGGGTGGAACTCCTGTCCCTGCACCCCTGCCAGCTGCGACCTCCCACAGATTCCACCTCAGCCGGATCTCACAGTGTTCCCCGGTGACTCTTGCTGGGGTGGGACGGGGCAGCCACCCGGATGCCGCCGTCAGCTTCCCGATAACGTCCCTGCCCGGGAGTTGGTCCATGTCCACCTCCTCTTAGATACTTTGCTTTGGTTCAACAAAAACTGCTTTTTGAGGGACTTTTTTTGGGGGGACGGTGATGGAACAGTTCTGAATCAAGACTGGTGGTAGTTACACAAATCCGTACCTGTGTTAAAATTGATGGAACTGTACGCCAAAAGGAGAAAAAATTCACTTTCTATAGAATAATTATTTTAAAAATAAAAATCAAGAAAAAGAAAGAAGAGGAAAAATGGAAGGGAAGCCTGCCTTCGTGTCCCCGGCCCAGCCTGGGGAGGCCCCTCCCTTGTCTGACTCAACTCCCTGCTGTCTCTGCTCCCTGCCACCTCTGGCTCCCCTCAGTGCGGACGCAGGACGCACCGCACACTCGTCACTCTGGACGTGCTGATCCGTCAGCGGGAGGCCGAGGGCCGCGTGGCGCCTTTCGACTGAGAGATACACAGGAGCCTCCCTGGGATGGCTCGGACAGAGGTGACTGGGGGACACCGGGGGAGGGGGAGCTCAGCCGCCAGAGGGGCTGGGGTGTCTGGTCACACGTCTCAAAAGTGGCCGGAGTTGAATTCCAGCTCAGATGGTTTATAACTGGACCAAGGGCTCTTGACCACCAAGCCACACTCCCTCTGGGGAGTTCACTGATGTCCTGGTGTCCACAGGCAAATGGGGGACACAGCAAATAGACACGCGTGCGTTCTGAATACACACACATGCACAGTCGGCCCTTCGTGTCCGTGGGTTCCACATCTGCGGATTCAACCAACTGCAGGTTGAAAATATGTGAAAAATAAAAAATAACAATAAAACAATAAAAAATTTAAAAACAATACAGTAACTATATAGCATTTACACCGTATTAGGTATTATAAGTAATCTAGAGATGATTTAAAGTATACAGGAGGATGTGTGCAGGTCATATGCAAATGCTACACCATCTTATATGAGGAACTTGAGCATCTTTGGATCATCATCTCTGGAGCATCTTTGGTATCTGTGCGCGTTTCTGGAACCAACCCCCCAAAATACTGACAGACTGTCCCCTCCCTCTCTCTCTCTCTCTCTATATATATATATATAGATAGATAGATAGATAGATATAGATATAGATATATATTTATCTATATGTATTTTTATATATCTATATATTATATATATTATATGTATTATTCATATATATATTATATATATTATTTATTTATATATTTATCTATCTCTCTATATATAGATATATATTTATCTATATTCTCTGAAATTCATAACCACCTGCAAAGTTAGGAGTAGTCCACAGGGACCCCTCACTTCTGACGCCATTTGCAAACTAGGAGGTCCCCAAGACCGCCCTCATATGTGACGATTCTCTGGGACTCACAGAGCTCAGTGAGAGTGGCCATTTCACAGGTACGGTGTGTTACAGAGAAGGGACACAGAGTGACATCAGCAAGGGTAATCGGCACAGGGCACGGGGTCCAGAAAGGTTCCATGCATGGAGCTTCCAGCTGTGCTTTCTCTGTGGAGTCACGGGTGGCGCTGACTCCTCCCGGCAGCAATGTGTGACAACCGCAGGGAGTGGTGCCAGCCAGAGGAGCTCCCCTGAGCCGTGTGCCCAGCGTCTTTGCTGGGGGCGTGAGCACACAGGCATGGTTCAACTTCTGTTTGGCTGAGTTCAGTGTCCAGCCGCCTGGAGGCAGAGCAGATGCCATGTGACCCAAAGCTTCCGTCATAAGTTACATCATTAGACTGTCGGGTGTGGCCCAAGGCTTCCCAGAAAACAGGACACTCCTATAAGGCAGGACATTTTAGGGGCATAGGCATCACTTCCTGGTAGTTGAGGGCAAAGGCCAGACCTCCTTGGGTGTGGTTAATTCATTCACCAAACTGTGTTTTCCGGAGTCCCCCCAGCCTAGCTCTGCTTCTCCCATGACCAGAACCACACAGTTCATCACAGATGCGCAGGGTGTTCTCCAGGCCGCCGGTGGGAGGAGATGGGGATGACGGTCTACACGTGGGTCTGGTGGATGCCCCTGCTTACTCCTGGGGTTGTGGGACACTGTTATGTTCACCCCCAGACATCTAGGCACCCAGGCTGGTATACACGTGAGTCCGCCCCATGTTTGGTATCCAGAGGTTCCGAAAAGGATTTTGGGAATTAGTACCAGGAGTGGGGTTTTCACATCAGCAGTGCTCCAGGTTAACACCCAGGTGACGTGGATTCTGTGATGGCCAAGTGGACAACGATGAGCCCCATCTCTGATGATCTAACATCCGCCGTCATCGAGGACTTTGTAAACCTTCTCGCCCTGAACCCCTGTAACCCAAAGCAGGCTCCTTCCTTAGGTACAGGAGTGTAAGGTTTAGGGAAAGTGAATCCTGCTTGGAGGCTCAGACCACAGAACCAAAGAGAACAGAGAGGAAAATGGCCATGGCAGGTTCAGAATTTTGTCCCCTGAGTGACGTGCCCTTCACCCAGACTTTTCTCCCCTATTCATACAAACTCAGTGTACGGTCCTGCACAAGATCCTCCGGCACTTCCTGAAGTCAGCACCACTGACCCAGGCCAGGGTGGCAAACCGGCGAGAGAACATCTGGCAGGACATGGACGTGGCTGGCTCCGTGCATGAGAGAGCAGACCTGGGGCTGTGCCAGGACACGTCAGTGTCCAGGAACTTTGCGTCAGAGGGCTTGGAAGTGTGAGGAGCCAGAGCCCTCAACCCGGAATCTGAGTGGGGATGGGGAAGAGGGCCTGGATTCCCGAGTCCTGAGAGGGAACTGTCACAGCAGCCCGAACTCCCACGTCCAAAGGGGGATAGGGGCCAGGAGTCCTATCCTACTGTAGTTTTTTGCTCCCCCTTTTAATTGAGATATGGCTTAGTTACATTTAATTGCATGAATCTTGAAGCATACATATCATCAGAGCTCTTTCCGTGTATACACACAGTAATCAGCACATAGAACGTTGTCAGCACCTTAGCGGGCTCCCTCCTGCCCCTCCCCAGCAGTAACCTCCAACCTGATCTTTATCATCACAGGTTAGCACTGTCTGTCCTTGAACTTGATCTAAGTGGAATTATACAGTACGGAGTTACTGGAGTCTGGCTCCTTTCACTCAACATTGTGGATAAAATATCGATCCATGTTGCATGTCATTCATTTTTATTGCCTGTAGTATTTTATTGTATGAATACACCGCAATTTATTGATCCATCCCTCTCGGCATGGACATTTGGTTGCTTCCAGTTTGGGGCTGTCATGAATAAACATACTGTGAACATTCCTGCACGTGTTTTTTGGGGGGATACGAGCAGTTACTTCCCTCGAGAATGTGCCCAGCAGTGGGATTGCTGAGTTGATGGCATATGTGCCCTTAGCTTTAGTAGTTACTGCCAGACCGTTTCCCAAAGGCGTTTACCAATTTACCCTCCTGCCACCAATTTAGGGAAGTTCTGTTTGCCCTGTGAGCTTGCAAATAGTTGTTGTTTGCCTTTTCCATTTTAGCTCTTCTGATGGGGTGTCTGTCCTGCTACTTTCTTTGGTTTTAATTTCCATGCTGGCTGATAAAGTTGAACACCTTCTCATTTGTGTGTGCATCGGGGGGATATTCTCGGTAAAATGTCTCTTCCTGTCTGTTGCCCGTTGCAAAAAATTAGGTCTTCTGCTTTTTCCTGGTTGATTTGTAGGAGATTTTGGAAATATGAAGGGAACAGGTGTTTGCAAGTGTCATTGTGGCTTGGTTTTAACTCAAGGCTCTGATAAACCACACAGGGTCATGAATGTAGAAGAGTTCACTTTCTGGGGGTCGGGGCGGAGATTTCCCCCACTGTCCTACGCCAACCTCCCTTCTGTCATAAAATCAGCTGATGGAGGGCATCGCTGTCTACTCTCCTGTGGAGTCCAGGCTTGCTGGAGGAATGAGAAGGGCTGTGCCGTGGTTTCCTCTGGATCCCGGCTCCCCTACATCAGGGAGAGGCTGGGTTTTCCCCAGGTATTAGAGACTTGCCCAGCTCACCGCCCTCAACAAACTCACGTTCAGCACCGAGGACAGCGCCCCAAGGAGCTGCCAGAACCCAGAGACCCAGAAATGGCCACGAAGGGGCAGAGCTGTGCTGGTCTGTCTGCATCCCCCTGGGTGATCTGGGGTTGAGCCTTCCTTGCTTTTCACTGTGGCTCCACCCCTCAACTCACACTTTCACCATAGAACACGATCAGTAAATATGTATAAAACGAAATAATGAACAAGGAGGGAGAGATAGGGACACACATGTGAGCTCTGGAAAGGCTTCAGGGCTGCGCTGCCTCATCCCACACCTGGATGCCCTGATGGGTGTGGCAGGGTGGAGCCCACGAACTGCCTTCCTCACTGTTGTGCACTTCCTAATTCTAGGGAACAGGCAAAGATGAGGCATGTCCCCAAGAAGCTTGCCTCTCTAAGATGCTGCCTGACTGGAAATGGAAATGATATGGCCAATTGCTGTTGTAGGAGAGTCAGGACTTGGGCAGGAGTTGGCCTCTTTATGTAATAGATTTCTTTTTCTTTCTTTCTTTTCTTTCTTTCTCTCTCTCTTGCTCTCTTTCTGACAGAGTCTCACTCTGTTGCCTGGGCTAGAGTGCTGTGGCATCAGCCTAACTCACAGCAACCTCCAACTCCTGGGCTCAATTGATCCTCCTGCCTCAGCCTCCCAAGTAGCTGGGACTACAGTCTTGCACCACCACATCCAGCTAATTTTTTCCATTTTTAGTAGAGATGGGGTCTCACTCTTGCTCAGGCTGATCTCAGACTCCTCAAGCGATCCTTCCTGCCTTGATCTCTCGGAGTCCTAGGATTACAGGTGTAAGCCACTGCCTTCAGCCCTTATGTAATAGATTTCAAAGGCAGGCTCCCTTGACCAAAAATATCTGCTGTGAATAAAGGTGCCTGGGCCGGGCGCGGTGGCTCACGCCTGTAATCCTAGCACTCTGGGAGGCCGAGGCGGGCGGATTGTTTGAGCTCAGGAGTTCGAGACCAGCCTGAGCAAGAGCGAGACCTCGTCTCTACTAAAAATAGAAAGAAATTAATTGGACAACTAAAAATATATAGAAAAAATTAGCCGGGCATGGTGGCGCATGCCTGTAGTCCCAGCTACTCGGGAGGCTGAGGCAGCAGGATCACTTGAGCCCAGGAGTGTGAGGTTGCTGTGAGCTAGGCTGACGCCACGGCACTCACTCTAGCCCGGGCAAAAGAGTGAGACTCTGTCTCAAAAATAAATAAATAAATAAAAAAATAAACTCATCCATCTACAGAGTGGCTTTTGAGGGTGTCCACTGCTTTTTGACAGAAAGATACAAACATGGCATCACAGATCCAAATTGAGAACTACAGGACTATAGAATGAGACAAGTATGTGGTTAGGAGTGCTTT